>PVJA010027342.1:0-23419 GCA_004027025.1 Myocastor coypus
TGCAACATCAATAGGGAGGTGGGTCATGCCCACACACTGCACTCTATAGAATGATTGTGAGGACAATATGCAATATGTCAACTTTCAAAGAAAAGAAGGGGGGGGGGAAAGTAATGTGGATTTAGAAAGGTTAATGTTTAATTGTTTGATCAATCTTATCTACCTATATGTATTAATCTAAACTGATCTGATGATGAAAATATGTAATATAACCATTGTTAAATTTAAACAATAAAAAAATTGAAAAAAAATAGTAACTCTTTTCATAAGGTGTTTTCTAAATAAACAGGGGTAAAACAGCATAGTAAGTCTGGGTGGGTGGATCTTTACTAAATTATCAATTCCTATTTTCCCAAAGAAAATACAAGCTGATTTTCTTCATCTAGAGAGACAGAGACCAAGAGCCAGGTAAGTAAATTTTCTATCTGACCAGAACTATGCCACACTAATCAGTAGACTTATCCTAGCATCACATAATCTAGATCTAGTCACCTCTGAAAAGCAGCTCCTCCTCCAAGACCGCAAGAGGCTTTTGGGAGAACATTTAGATAAAAACCATAATAGCTGTACATTTACTTTTTGATTTATGGCCCTCCTACTATGTGTCAGGTACTGCTCCTGCCCCAGAGATGCACTGGTGAGTTAGACAGTCCCTACCTACTCTATGTACATATTCTACCCTCAAAAAGATGAAGTTTAACTCCCCATTTCTGTAAGATCTGTGTGAACTTGCTTCCTTCCAAAGAGTATAGTGTGGAAAGAGGGAAAACAGTAAATTTATGCTAGAGAAACCTGAGAAAACTACCTAGGTGATCAAGGTCAACATTAACAGTGAGAAATCATGTCAGAGTTATGCAACCTTGCTACAGTGTGGTAAAAATGACATCTTTTCTCTTCCTCCTCAAACCTATAGCCCCATTCTCATTGAAGAAAAACATCAGACCCTTGTAATTCTTCAGACCTGCCCAAGTCATCAAAAACAAGGAAAGTCAGAGAAACTATCATACTTAAAAGGAATTTAAGGAATTTGGGAATGTAATTCATAGTTACTATATTACTATTGTTTCATTAACTGCAACAGATGTGCAATACTAAGCTGTTAATGATCATGGACACTAGATATAGAACATCGTGAATTCTATACATCTTTGGAATTTTCCTGTAAACTTAAAACAATTCTAAAATAAAGTTATTAAAATAAGTATATGTACAATATTACTTTAGCATCTAAATGGATATTTACTATAATAGGATAGGAATGGAAGCAGAGTGACTAATTAGGAGTCCTAGCTCTGCTATTTATTAGTCACTTGACAGAGTTATTTACTCACTTTCATTTTCTTGTCTATAAGATGGGAGTAATTACTGTGAGTGATATGTAGGGTTTTAATGATACAATATAACAATATAAAGAGTAGCTCTGCAAATGTTATTATAACTCAAATTTTATTTTAAGAAGGATTTTTTTTTCCTGGCTCAGGCTGCCTTCAGGGCAGGTCTGGTCAGGCATGTGGAGCTGGGGATCAAACGTTGGCCCCCTGCGCCTGACTGGGTTTGCCCAAGCAGGTGTTTAAACAACTGAGCCAATCTGCAAGCCCCCTCAAGTTTTACTTTAAAAATGTATTATATACACTCTATGTACAAATTTAGCTAGCAGCAGAGGCAGAAAGCTACAATTACCTCCAGATCAGTAAGTATTATGATGCTCTGGGCATTGTAAAATCCTAGAATCTGCAGTCAAGGCAAATGTTCATCACTAAACCTCAAGAAAGATTCTAGGCCCAAGGAAAGTTTCTGAGCTTGCAGCATTTGCTGAAGAAGAGGCCCAGAAAAGGTCAACGCCCCCTAAGTGACCTCTATTTGGTAAACACAGTAACACCAGATCCTGCTCCCACTTGGTGGGAGAACAGTGACCATGCTGTTGCTCACAGTCTACATTCTAGTATTCCCTATACACTGCTACTTCTATCAGTTGTGTTGTATGCTTAGTAAGACTGCTTATTCACACCTGTACTTGTTATTTCATTCATAAAATCACTATAATCTATGAGACCCAAGTTAAATCAGCTAGAGACCCCAAAGAGATGAACTTTTAGAATAAATTGCCACTGAATTATTGATGGTGAGACAACTATAAAGATTTAGAAAATTTATGAATTCTGTATTCTTGTATTACAAGAGGTTTTTTTGTTGTTGTTTTATTTTATTTTATTTTTTTTCCAGTATCAGGGATTGAACTCTGAACCTTGTGTTTGCAGATGCTTATCCACTGAGCTATTTCCCTGGACCACAAGAGTTTTTTAAGTCCCCATTACATTACAGTTCTAGTTGTTGTTGTTGTTGTTGTTGTTGTTGTTGTTCTTCTTCTTCTTCTCCTTCTCCTTCTCCTCCTCCTCCTCCTCCTCCTCCTCCTCCTCCTCCTCTTCTTCTTCTTCTACTTCTTCTTCTTCTCCTCCTCCTCCTCCTCCTCCTCCTCCTCCTTCTTCGTCTTCTTCTTCTTTTTTTATTTAATGATACTGGGAATTAAATTTAGGACCTGTGTTTTCCAGGAAGGTGCTTATGCCACTGAGCTATATCCAACTCTATCCTTGGTGCCTTTTCTCAAGATCTAGAACCAGCCTAAACTTTCAGCAAACATCCTGAGGCAACTTGTTGAATGAGGCTCTCTGCAAAATCCCAAGTGGAACCATTTCTACTAGTGTTCTGGAGCTCAGAAAACCCTAGAGATGGACTCTGTGTTGCTCACAATATAGCAGTGGTAGAAAATGTAGCATTATTTACAGGTATCGCAGGACAATTTACTTGATTCTAGATCCTTTGATTAATTTTCTTAATTTTTAAATTCAACAACACAAAAATTTGTAAATTTTTACACACCCCCTCCAGTAGGAGTCTTACATTGTACAGGTTGGCCCTTAACTACAGATTCCAGTGATTTGCCTACTTCAGCCTCCCAAGTAACTGGGACTATAAGGTTACTGCTACTTTGTTAGGTAACTTGTTATAATTTTATTTTTTAAAAAATCTTTTATTTAAGCCAGGTGTGGTGGCTCACGCCTGTAACCCCAGCACTCGGGAGGCTGAAGCAGGAGGAAGGAGGATTGGTGCGAGTTCAAGACCAGGCTGGGCTACAAAAGTGAGCTCAAGGCCAGCCTGAACTGCATAGCGAGACCCTGTCTCAAAAAAAGACAAAAAAAAAAAAAAATCTTTTATTTATTTCTTTATTTGACACAGGGTCTCACTATGCAGCTTGGACTCCTAGTGATACTCCTGTTTCAGCCTCCCCAGCACTAGGATTACAGGCATGCATCACCACACCTGGTTTCGGGAGCTGGCTCAACATTCGTGCCAGCACAGCATGTGATAATCGGGACTGAACCCAGATCCTTGTGTAGGCTGGGCAGGTGCTTTGCTAACTGAGCTATCTCCCCAGCCACTTAATGTAATTTTCTTTTCTTTTTTTTTTTTTTTTTGTATTTTAGTACAGGATCTCACTACAGGGGTTGAACTCGTAATTATTCTCCTGTTTTCAGCCTCCCAAGCACTGGGATTACAGATGTGTGCCACCATACTCAGGCTCAATCATTGTCTCAGTGGGCCCCAGGGACAAGGCTGGCACAGCATGCTGGAGATCAAACCCCAGTCCCTGCATCTGCCTAAGCAGCCACTTTAATCCCCTGAGCTATTACTGTAATTTATTACTATAGATACAAAAGGCTCTCACAGTGATAGCTATTATTTCTATAACTAGGTCAAAGCAGTTATGCAGAGTAACTTCTAGAGCAAAGAGTTCTTAAGTATCATAGAATGTAATATGAATGAATATAGGAAACAAAACATGAGATCAGTTAAATAACTAAATACATAATGATGAATACAATTATTATGCTGAATGGATGATACATCAAGGCCAGTGAAATAAAAATGACTAGAGGAGCATACTATAAGGATTTAAGTTTTAATATTTGAGAATAAAGGGTCCAAAATATTTATTTATTTAGTCAGAGTCTCTTTAATCCTAGGAAGGACAAAATGCCTCTCTTCCTCTGATAGAGATGTTACTATTCTCTTAGGTTTAAACAGTCTCACAGAGCTCTATCACCTTTAATGAGATGGAGAAATGAAAAATAGAGGATAAGAAACAAGACCTCTGGTCAAGTACTAAAAAACCAAGGAAAGCTAACACAGAGCCAGCAAACTAATTCACTAGAGTACACTACTGCAGTCTCCTAAAGAGACCAGAGGCTCTCACCTTTATGAACTTGACAGAATGATGTGAGTGACATTTTTCTGTTTTGTTTTGTTTTTTTCTATTCTAGATTGCCTTTATATTCCAGGGTGGTCTATCCACCCTCCAGCCTCACAGATACCAAAGGCTATGGATTGTTAACCTCTTTCAAAAATCCCATAACACTGTTGAAAGCAGTGGTTCCCAAGCCAGCTATAAATCAGAGACCAGGACTTTACTGTTCTTTTCTTTTTCAGTCAAGATTGATGGGCCTTAAACCCAGAGATTCTCACTCAATAGGTCTGAGGTGAGGCCAAGAATATGTATATTTTAAAAGTGCTTCACAAATGATAATATATACTCAGGTCTGACAATGACTCTCAGGGGTTTAGAGTCTTAAATGTGTGCAAAACACTGCATGGACACTGTAAATCTATAACTGTAACAAGTTGCAAGGATGGTGGTGAGGTGAGGTTGTGTGCCCAGAAAGGCTAGGGTGATGGCTGTGAGAGCTGTACAATGGGAGAAGTCTCTCCTAAGTGTTTACATGAGAGGAAATGTGACAGTGGGTGATGGGTTTCCCTTCTTTTTATCTTTCCAAAACAAGTTTTCATGAATAATTAGCCTAACCAACCCACTGAACTAGCTATAGTGGCATACATCTATTAACCCAGCTACTCAAGTGGCTGAGGGAGGAGGACTGCACACTTGAGGCTAATGTGGGAATTTAGCAAGACCTTGCTTTAATTTTTTTTTTAAGGGGGGGGGTGTCTAGGGATGCAGCTCAGTACTCCTTGGATTCAATCTCCAGTAGTGCCACAAACAAAACAAATGTTTTAAAGGTAAAATATTACATCCAATGCTGTTGATATGCTGATGATATTTGTTGCTTTTCCTACTATTTGCCACACATTAGCTTTGTGTTTTGTCTGAAAGAGAAAGAAAGAAAGAAAGAAAGAAAGAAAGAAAGAAAGAAAGAAAGAAAGAAAGAAAGAAAGAATACTAATGCATGAACCCAGGCGCTTCAAGAAAACAAATTAGCTCTTGAGGCTCATCCAAGAAACTGAAAGTGTCTTCAAGGATCAGCCTGAAGATGTGTCAGGGGACATGCACTACAGGGTACACTGCAGGTTGCCCAGATGATTTAATAGTCTCTCTTTGTGGGAGAAGGTCTTTGAAAAAAATCAATAGCAAGCGTATCTGGCATACTACAAATAAATTCTTCTGAGCACTACACCCACTTTATGCAAAGCATTTGTACTGGTGTGAGATTAGAGGATTAGGGGTTTTCTGTTTAGCAGAAATCTAACCAAGAAAAATTCTCCCTATGAGACTCAATATTTATAAGATAACTATACAAGCTATAGAATAAACTGAAGATGAAAGGGCCCATATCAGTACTCAGTTTCAAGATCATCTTAACAATCATCATTTTCCCCCAAAATTAGAGACCTGTATCAGAAATGATCAGGTGTACATAGCCTTATCTTGGTTTGTAGTTAGGGAAGATCAGTATTTCAGGATCAAATGGCTTATAGCTTTTACTTATGACATTTAAAAAGCACAATGGGGCCAGGAGCATAGCTCAGCAACATAAACACCTACCTGGCAAGCACAAGGTCCTGAGTTTAATTCCTGGTGCCACAAAAACATAACAAAACAACAACAAAAAACCTAAAAAGTGCAATGTAAGTTCAGCAAGACATTAAGCACAGTTATGAAAATTCAATGAGTGTGAAGTCCAATCACAATAAAGTTATGAATTTTAATATCTAAAATAATGAGCAATTAGGACTGAGGGCACCTATCAGCTTTAACTGATTCTATAGTAACTACATCCCATATATACTTGTTTCTCTTTTCTTTTCTTTCTTTCTTTCTTTCTTTCTTTCTTTCTTTCTTTCTTTCTTTCCTTCCTTCCTTCCTTCCTTTTTTTTTTTTTTTTTAAATCTTAAGAAAGGGTCTACAGTGTTCAGGGTCACACACTAGATTGGACTCAGAGTAATCTGCCTGTTTACAGCCTCCCAAGAGCTGAGATTACAGGTGTGTGCCGTCATGCCCAGTCTCAATTGCTAGCTCAACATGCCCAGAGGGTGGGGCCAGCACGACATGCCCAGAGGTCAAAGCCCCAGCTCTTGTGCTGAAAAGAGTCACAGTAAGATTCTTGCTAAAGAATTTCAGTCCTTGGCAGAAAGTTATTTCTCCTTTGACAGTTTAGCAATAGTCACTGGATTACTTTGCTTTCTGGTTTCTTTTTACTTCTCAGGAAGTTAATTCTCATTTTCAGATCTTAAAACAAGTAGTACTTTCTTAAAGAAGTGACACTACCTTACTACTCTCCAGAACAGACCAAGGATTGTTTCATGACCCTCTCCATTTTTCCTCCAATACACACAGTAGTTTGCAATTATGTTTAATAGTGTAATCATTTGCCTAAAACTTGTGCTTGCCAGTACCATCAGTTCCAAGAGAAGAGGAAACATTTGTCCACCAAAGTATTCAACCAAACATATCATAGAAACAACATATAAATTTGCTAAATGAATCAAAAGACTGTATTTGGGCTGAAGCAGGGAACAAGTATTAATATGCATGCAACTTATCAAGAAAAATAAAGGGAGAAAGAAAAGAGGAAACATTATATTGTCCTTATTTTAGAACTATAAAGAAACTACAAATCCTCCGGTAATCACTGACCATTTCTTTCTTTCTTAACTATTTCAATTCAAATTTTTACAAATGCATGGTTCTTGGTTCTTTTCTTTCTTTCTTTCTTTATCTTTTTGGTTCTTTTTTTTTTTTTTTGGTTCTTTTCTTTTAATTGAAATAAAATATTTGGATCTTAAGTATGTTTCTCCATCAGTTTCAACAACAAATGGGCACAGTCACACCATACTACTATATCGTAGAATTGAGAAACTAGAGAAACAGCACCTTTTGTAATAGCATTCCCCCTCACTCCTGGCCAAGAAAGAAATATCTAGTAGACAATCTCACAAAGGAAGTAAAAGATCTCTCCATTGAAAATTACAGTACTCTGAGAAAAGACATTCAAGAGGATATCAGACAATGGAAAGGTATCTCTTGCTCTTGGATAGGAAGAACCAATATGCAAATAGTATGTCTCACAAAATTAGAGAAAACAATCCTAAAATCATTTGGAATCAGAAGAGACTGCGAATAGCAAAGGCAATTTTGGGAAACAAAGGCAAGTTAGGAGGCATGACAATGTCCAACTTGAAATTATACTACAAAGTCACTTTGATAAAAATAGCATGGAATTGGCAAAACAAAACAAAAACAGAAATAGAGCTGAGGACATGTTCCTTTGTTTGTTGGATAATATTCTACTGTATAAATACACCATTTTTGTTTGCTTATATCTTAAAAAGTATCTGGGACTAGAAGAAAAAAAACCTGGGAACAAAGTTTTTTTAAATGGGTGCAGAGTTAAAGGGACGGGAGGGGAATGGGGAAGAAAGAATCAATATATATCATGTATAGGCACAAATACCCTACAATGAATGCAATTGTTATGTATATCAAGGAGTTCCAATAAAATTAATTTTTAAAAAGTAAAGAAAAGTATCTGAGTTATGCTCCAGATAACATAATTCCTAGGAAGATTCTTCTTCTTTTTTTTTTAGTGTATTTTGGTACAGGGTCTCACTACACAGCTCAGATTTGTAGTGATCCTCCTGCTTTCAGCCTTCCCAGTACTGAATACAGTGTGTGTCACCATGTCCTGTCTCAGTGGCCACGCAGCATGCCTGAGGGTGGGCTGGCAAGGCATGTGGTACCAGGGATCAAACTCAGGTTCGTGTGCTTGCCTAAGCAGGTACTTAGTCTGCTGAGCTATCTTGCTGGCCCTTCTAGGAAGATTCTTACATAAAACTTTTTGTGAACATAATTTCATTTCTTTTATTTTTGTACTCAGGATTGAATTTAGGACCTTGTGCTTGTCAGGTAGGCACTCAGGACACTGAGCTATCACCCTGGTATGTTTTTATTTCTTTTGTATACAAATCTAGGATATTGGATGACAGGATAAATTTAACCTCTTTAAAAAACCTACTGAACAATTTTCCTATGTAGCACATTTTACACATTAACCAACAACATACAAACTTTCTGGTTATTTTACACTATAGCCAACATTTTTTCAGGCCTTTTCATTTTAGCCATTGTTTTGGGTATGCAGTAATATTTTGTTATGTTTTTTTTCTTTTCTTGTTTTGTATTGAGTACAGGGTCTACGGGGTTTCACTACGAAGCTTGGACTCATAGTGATCCTCCTGTTTTCAGCTCCCCAAGCTCTGAGATTACAAGCATGTGCCTTCATGCCTAGTGCCAATCACTATCTCAGTGCACCCCAGGGATGGGGCCAGGGATCGAACCTTGGTCCCTGTGTCTGCCTAAGCAGGTGCTTTAATCTGCTGAGCTATCTGGCAGGCCCCTTGTTATAGTTTTCTTTAACATTTTCTGGATACTTAATGATATCAAGCACTTTTTTTTCTTTTTGAAACAAGGTCTCATTATGTAGTTCAAGCTGGCCTTGAGCTTACTACGTAGCCCAGGCTGACCTTGAAATCCCAATGATTTTCCTGTCTCAGCATCCTGAATGCTGGGATTACAGGTGTGCACCACCATGCCTAGCATCATCAAGCACTTTCTCGTGTGCTTGATGACTTTTTCTATGTCTCTGTGAAGTGTCTAAGTCTTTGGCCCATTTTAAAGAGTTGGGCCAAATATTTACTGCAAGAATTCACTAAATATTCTGTCCTTTGTTAGTCTTTTTTTTTTTTGTCTTTTTGAGACAGGGTCTCGCTATGTGGTTGAGGCTGGCCTTGAGCTCACTTTTGTAGCCCAGGCTGGTCTCGAACTCACACCAATCCTCCTGTCTCAGCCTCCCAAGTGCTGGGATTACAAGCGTGAGCCACCACGCCTGGCTTTTTTTTTTTTTTTTTTTGTCTTTTTGAGACAGGGTCTCGCTATGCAGTTGAGGTCCTTTGTTAGTCTTTGTGAGACCCTGAACACCTTGATCTATTAGTGAGACCCTGAACACCCTATAGACCTTTCCCTAAAATAAATAAATAAATAAATAAGTAGTTCCCTCCCCCCCAGAACCGGGGATTGAACTCAGTAACCTGCACTTGCCAGGCAAGCACTTATTCTACTGTGCTATCTCCATGGCCCCTATAAATAGTATCTTTTGATGGGTAAAATTTTTTATATTTTCTAAGGACCAACTTATATTTTTTTCTAATAGTTTGTGAAACTCTCCAAGTTCAGTAAATTCTCCTGTGATTTTTTTTTTCTGGGAGTTTTCTGCTGTTAGCTTTATATTTAAATTTTAGTACATTTCAAATTGATTTCTTTATACAGTATGAAGCAGGAGAAGAGGTTTATTTTTGTCCACATAGTTACCCAAGTATGCCAGCAACATCATTTTTAAAAAAATTTTTTAATTTTATTCTATTTTTCTTGTTTCAGAACTTTTATTTATTTATTTATTTTTATGGCTGGCTCAGCCTGCCCTGAGGGCAGGGCTGGCGCAGCCTGTGGTGCCAGGGATCGAACCGCGGTCCCTGCAGCTGCCCAAGCTTTCCTAAGCAGGTGCTTTTTAATTATTTTTATTTATTTATTTATTTATTTATTTATTATTTATTCACTCATTTTTTTATGGCCAGCTCAGCCCACCCCAAGGGCAGGGCTGGCGCAGCATGTGGTGCCGGGGATCGAACCGCGGTTCCTGAAGCCGCCCAAGCTTTCCCAAGCAGGCGCTTTAGACCACTGAGCCATCCCGCCGGGCCCCTCTAAGCAGGTGCTTTAGACCACTGAGCCATCCTTCCGGGCCCCAGCAACATCATTTTTTAAAATGATTTTTCTTCCCTGGTTGAACTTCCTTTGTCTTAAGTCAATTGGCTACATTCATGTGAATCTATTTTATGGCTACTCTGAAATAAAATTTCTCTAGTTTATTTGCTTATCCTTTTGCTAACTCATCCTTTATTATTACAGCTGTAAAGTAAGTCTTCACACCAAGTAGGGACAAGTTCACCAAATTTCTTCTTTTTTAAGACTATTACGGTTATTGTAGCTCCTTTAATTTTTTTCCAAATACATTCTAAAATCAATTTCCTAATTTGTACAAAAAAATACTGTTGGGGGCCTGGGGAGATAGCTCAGAGGCATGAGCACCAACCTGGAAAGCACAAGGACCCAAGTTTGATCTCCAGCCCCACATGCCATGCAGTCTTGGCCTGGGATTTCCAGGTGCCCACCATGCAGCCCTGGAACCAGGTGTGGTGGTGCTTACCTGTAATCCCAGCACTTGGGAAGTTGAGACAGGAGGATCTCTGTGAGTTCTTTTTTTTTTTTTTTTTTTTTTTCTGGCTCAGGCTGCCTTCAGGGCAGGTCTGGTCAGGCATGTGGAACTGAGTATAAAACCACTTTCCTCTGGGCCTGACTGGGTTTGCCCAAGCAGGTGCTTAAAACTGAGCTGACACAGAAGCCCCTGTGAGTTCTAGACCAGCCTGGGGGCTACAAAAATGAGCATAAGGCCTACCTGAACTTCATAGTGAGACCCTTTCTTAAAAAAAACAAAAAAAGAAGATGACCTGGGATTTGTTATAGTCTATAAATTTACATATCAATTTGCAGGCTAGTGCTATCTCAGTAACATTGAACTTTTCAATTCATAAAATGACATTTTTCTCCATTCATACACATTTTCCTAAATGTTTCTTAGCAATGTTTTGCAGTTTTCAAACATTATATTATAGGTATGTGCCACTACGCCCAGACTCAGTATCAGCATAGTGTCCAAGGCCATGGAGGTATAGCCTGTGGGACTGGGGATCGAACTCTGGTCCCTGAGTTCACCAAAGGAAGTGTTTAGTGCACTGAGCTATCTTGCTGGCCCTTCAAACTTATTTTACTGTTTGATACAAGTCACTCTGATACAAGTCATGCTAGGCAAGCACTTCGACTGGCTAGGGCTTCTAAATTTTCTGAATAATTCAACTAGAGGTAGTAAAGGTATATTTTTTTATTTTGTTTCCAATATTAAGGGGAAGATTTTTAAATATTAACTTTTAAGTGATACAATATGGAACGATTTTTTGCTAGGTTCTTTTCACTAGGGTAAGGAAATCTACTAGTGAAGAGATTTTATTATAAATGGGTGCTATGTTTTGTCAAATGGTTTTGCTGCATTTACGCAAATGATCTTAAAGTTTTTTTCTACGAACTGTTAACATGGTGAATTATATTGGTTCATTTTAGGTTTTTTTGTTTTTTGTTTTGCAAAATCAGAGATTGAACTCAGGCCCTTGCGCTTGCCAGGCAAGTGCTTTTTCTACTGAAGTATCTCCCCAGCCCTATATTGGTTTATTTTCATGTATTAAATTTAAATAAATTTGTGTTCCTAAAGTAAATCCCACTTGATCATGGAATGTTATTCTTTTTATACATTGCTGGAATTTATTTGCTAAGTATCTTTGCATTCATGTTTATGAGAATTTTCAGCTGAGCCATCCCATTGGCCCTCATGAGAAATTTTGGTAAGCAATTTTTCTAGTAATGCTCATATATTATTTTGGTATTAGGCCATAGTAGCCTGATAAAATTACTTGCAGAGTGTTTCTTCTTGAATCACTCTGCAGTACACTGATACTTTCTCTCTCTTTCTCTCTCTCTCTCTCCCTCTCTCTCTCTCTCATTCTTTCTTTGTACAGGGTCTACAGGGTCTCACTACACAGATCAGACTCGTGATCGTCCCGTTTTTAGCCTCCCAAGTGCTGGGATTACAGGCACTTTCCACCATGCCCAGTCTCAATTGTGGCTGAGCCCACCGCCAGCTGGGGATGAGCAGTACTGTGTACTGGGTATTGAACCCCAGTCCCTGCTGGGGAGGGCTTGGTATTTTCTTATCTTCTTCTTCCTCTTCCTCTTCTTCTTCCCCCTCCCTCTCCCCTTCCTCCTTCTTTTTGGACTGGGGTTTAAACTCAAAGGCTTTCTACATTGATACATTCCCAGTCATTTTTAAATTTTGAGACACAGTCTCACTAAATTGCTTAGTTGCCCAAAGAGGGATTGAAATTCAGCGCTCAGTGCTAAACTGACAGACACATACTACCATATCTGGTTTCCTTATGGGAAGTTAATTATGAGTTAAATGTTCTTAACACTTTCTGCATTATTTAGATTTCTATTTATTTTTATGCTATTTTTGTTAATTTGTACTCTTGTCTCTTTTATCCAGATTGTCAAGTTTTTATTGGCAAAAGTTGTTCATAATATTATTTATCATCTTTTTAAAGGTCTGTAAGACTTGTAGTGATATCCCTTCTTTCATTCTTTTTTTTTTTTTTTTTTTTTTTTTTTTTTTTTTTTTTTTTTTTTTTTTTTTTTTTTTTTTTTTTTTTTTTTTTTTTTTTTTTTTTTTTTTTTTTTTTTTTTTTTTTTTTTTTTTTTTTTTTTTTTTTTTTTTTTTTTTTTTTTTTTTTTTTTTTTTTTTTTTTTTTTTTTCTTTTTGAGGCAGAGCTTTGCTATGCAGGCTGGCCTTTTGCTTACTTTGTAGTGCAGGCTGGTCTTGAACTTTCAACAATTCTCCTCAGCTTTCTGAGTGTTGGGATTACAGGTGCACACCACCACACTCAGCCATTCTTTCATTCTTGATATTGGCAATCTGCATTTTCTTCTTGAACAATATTGTTAGTTTATTAATTTATTGATCCCTTTAAATAAATTCTTAGCAGTTTTTTTATGTTTTAGGGAAGGGTCTATAGTGTGTTCAGGGTCTCGCTACTAGATTGGACTCATGGTGATCCACCTGTTTACAGCCTCCCAAGAGCTGAAATTACAGGTGTACGCCACCACGCCCAGTCTCAATTGCCATTTCAGTGCACCCCGGGGGCAGGGCCAGCACAGCATGCCTGGGGATCAAACCCCTTCTTAGTGCTTTAGTTTGTATTCCTAAACCATCTCCCATGTAGCCCAGGCTTTTATTATTATTATTTTTTTTAATGGAAGGAGAACATTAGAGTCAGGTATGATGGCATATGCCTGTGATCCCAGAATTCAGAAGGCTGAGATGGGAGGATTGCTGTTAGTTTAAGGTGAGTCTAGGTTGAGAGAGAGAAACAGAGAGAAACAGAGAGAGAAACAGAGAGAGCAACAGAAGAAGACAAAGAAACACACACACACACAGAAACAGAAAGAAAGAGAGAGAATATTAAAGGTAAATTGAAGTTTCCTTCATATGGATGGACTTAGCATTTGTAAAATGCTGACACTCTTGTTAAAGAATAATGGAAAAATAATTCACTCTAAGAGAAGACTATAGTTATAAAATCAACATAGTAAAAGAGAAATCTCTGGCTTCAGTATATTAGTCTATCCATGGCCAAGGTTCTCCACTTTTGTCAGCTAGTATCAATTATATTTTTTTCTTGCCCTTTTATTTTTCATGATGCTATAGTTTTCTTCTGGAAATATATCTATTCTCTTCTTTCTGTTCCAGAGGTACCCTCTCTCTTGAGTAATACTCCTCTAAATAATTTTTATATGGAAATAATAACTAATTTCTGTGCTTTCCTGGGTCCCCTCTTCACTTACCATGTTTCCTGCTTCTGCAGCCAATCGGGCAGCATAGCGAGCTATAAGCCGGTGTTCCTCGTCCAGTCGGGTAGGACTGTCCAAGACACTGCCAGGGAGATAAAAAAATTTCAACAGGTGTCTATTAAACATTCCCAACTCTTGCTCCATTCTTACAAAGAATAAATAGGGGGAAAAGCTTATAAGTAAGAACAGTAACAAAAGAAATGAAAACTTGTGTCATAGACACTCATGACTTTCTGAGCAAAGGGGAATTTAGAGAAAAAGATGAGAGTTGCATGTGTCATTCTTCCTCAGAAGTACATCTCCCAGTTCTCATGCTATTGAAGGGGCACTTTGTTTTAAATGAAGGACTGAGAAAAAAAAATATAGCACCTACAAAGTCTATGACAGGGATTTGTAAACAATGTTCAGGGAAATTAATGACATTTTAGGTCTACATTTTAATCTCAAAAGGACCAGAAGAAAACTATAGCAACATGAAAAATAGAAGGGCAAGAAAAAGTATAATTAATACTACCTGACAAAAGTGGAGAACCCTGGCCATGGATAGACAAATACACTGAAGCCAGAGAGGATTACTCTTTTACTATGTTGGTTTTACAACTAGTCTTCTCTTAAAGTGAATTACTTTTCCTGTTATTCTTTAACAAGAGTGTCAGCATTCTACAAATGCAAAGTTCCATTCAGATGGAATATGGTTGTTCCTGAGTGAAAGAAGGGTTCTTGAGTAGCAAGCTCTCTCCATCTATATATGTGACTTTTTAAATCTAGTACATTATGTCAACTACTATTTACCCATATCAAGGCAGCCCTCAATCAATAGGGACTATGGCTAATAATTCTACTGAAGTCTGGCATAAATTTTATTTTATTTTATTTATTTATTTTCTTGGTGGGACCAGGGTTCAAACTCATGACCTTGCACTTGCCAGGCAGGCACCTGTGCCATGGAGCTATCTCTCCAACCCCTCTGGCAGAAATTTTATAGCAACAGTGATGACAAGACTGACCAGAGAAGATTGTTGTGGCTTGGTTCTACTTTGGCCGTAGAGTTCCTGAAGTTTCCCAAAACTCTTGATTGGAATTTGGCAGTACAATAAGTAATATGTAAGAATTAAGTCCAGAACTCACCAAATCTTGTTTTATAATGACGGAAGGTAATCTGGGAAGACTGAAGTTAAGTCAATGAAGATTTTTTTTTCCCCTAGAACCATATTTTTTCTAGATTAAAAAAAATCCTTTTTTTTTTTTTTTAAATCTCTGTGGCCAATTCTTCTAAGCTTAACTTTTCTGTAGGACAGATTTTTAAAAATGAGCTTTAGCAATTAAAGCACCTGCTTAGGCAGATAAAGCAGCGGGGGCTCAATCCCGGCTTGCTGTGCCGGCCCAACCCCTGGGATGCCCTGATTCCCAGCTCTTGGGAGGCTGAACCCAGGCAGACCCTGTAGACCCTGTCCTTAAAAAAAAAAAAAAAGAAAAAAAGCTTAAGTCAACTAGGTACAAAATCTATCAACATTCTCCAATTTTCGCTGTGAAAATATGGGCTTCCAGCATATATGACTGTCTCTTTTTAAAGATGATGATCGCATACTGAGATTTGGCTACCATCAGTTGGCTTTAATGCTTTAGGCTAAAAGCCCTATGGTCAGAGCTAACTTGTAAGATTTGAGCTATGAAGCATTTGTTTTCAACAGGATAAAAATTATCTTTTAAATGAAAATAACAGAAATGAATGCTTAGCAGGTAGACAATATTATGGAGGAATTAGCAGCCTAAAGTGGAATGTAAAGAAGGTGACTTCTGTAAAGGCAAGGGATACAGTGAGTTCCTTTATACAAAAGAACTCCTTTCCTTTTTTAAAATTAAATTAAATTTAATTTTTTTTCTTGTTTCAGAACTTTTGTTTGTTTTTATTTATTTATTTTCATGGCCAACTCAGCCTGCCCTGTGGGCAGGGCTGGCACAGCATCTGGTGCCGGGGATCGAACTGCGGTCCCTGCAGCTGCCCAAGCTTTCCTAAGCAGGCACTTTAAACCAGTGAGCCATCCCACCGGGCCCCAAGAACTCCTTTCCTAATACATCCCATCTCCTCTTATATGCCTGTTACACATGTGGAGGACATAGTTGTTTCATTACCCTACTTCCTAGTCAGAAACTTGAATCCTTTATTAGGAGAGATAGTATGGCCAGTGAAAATTATCTGAGGGCAACTAGAAAGAAATCTTATTGTTCTGTTTGAATTGACTTAATTTTTAGATTTGGCCATGAAATTTCCAACTTTTAAAGGTAATATGGTGCTCAGTTCCTTAAACTATGAATCAGGACATGCATTACTTACCCACTCATGTTCTTCTAGCACTGTTAGCCACCAATTTCTGATCAGGGAGCTCCTAGGCATTAGAACTTGAGGACCTTGGCTAAATCTACTATAAATCATTGTGAGCTAAAATATCAGGTAGAATCCCTGCCAAGATTCTCTTGCTATTTTTACTGTAGTAGCTTTATATCACCTTGGACAACTCCTCTTACTGTTAAAAAGTAATCTGTCCTGCCTAGGCTAAAACAACTCTACTTGGGGCTGGGGAGATAGCTCAGTAGAATAAGCACTTGCCTGGCAAGCACAAGGGCCTGAGTTCAATCCCCAGTTCTGAAATAAAAAGCAAAAGCAAAAAACTCTACTTTCAGAGGTTAGTCTGGAATGCTGGGACAAGCATGCAGAACCACCTGGAGATGGAGATGATGCCCTTTGTGGCCTTTCTTCCCTCCTATATAACAGGCCATTAAGCCCACCTAGGAATTTGGAAGGCTAGTGTTGATCCAGGAACTACAGGAGATGGTATGAAATACAATATTAAAAACATTTTTTTTCACATATATATTTCCCCCACTGACTATTTCTCTACTATCACTGGGAGCAGGAATGAGCTCAAATGACTCTCCCAAGGACATGCTATGAGCAAAATTAAGATTAAAATCTAAGGCTTTGGCCTGTGTTTTTACATATATAATAGTTTATAAATTATATTTTTCTCCTTCAAGAATCTCAAAGCAGGTCTTCACAAGCTGTTTGGCACTGTTATTCCTCTTTGTAGCTTTGCAGAAGGGAAAGATGAAGTTAGGCTATCTAAACCTTATCTGTCATTACTTTTGGAATGGTGACGGTATGAACATGGAGTGAATAGAAGCCTTTAGATATGCCTGAAGTACCGAACTTTGTTTAGTACTTTGTTTAGTAAATTGTTATTTGTTTTGGATTTCCTTGTTGGTTGTCTTTTTGAGACAGAGTTTCACTATGCAGTTCAGACTAGACTTGAACTTACTTTGTAGCCCAAGGTGGACTCGAATTCACAGCAATCCTCCTCCCTGAGCCTCTTGAATGTTGAGATCACAGGAGTGTACCACTACATCCAGCTGTTTGGTATTAACTTTTTATTTTATTTTATTTTTTTAGAATTTTTTATTTTATTTATTTTTTTCTTGTTTCAGAACCTTTATTGGTTTATTCACTCATTTTTATGGCTGGCTCAGCCCGCCCCAAGGGCAGGGCTGGCACAGCATGTGGTGCCAGGGATCAAACCACTGTCCCTGAAGCCGCCCAAGCTTTCCCAAGCAGGCGCTTTAGACCACTGAGCCATCCCGCCAGGTCCGGTATTAACTTTAAAAAAAAAAAAATGATTATCTTTCCTCTAGTTAGTGTTTATTGAATGTTTTTCCACTTCAACCCATGAAGGGATCATTTACACACTCATATTAATAGCAAGTCATTATCTTAGTAGATTTCAAGGTGAGAGAGATGGGACCATTGTAATATATACAATTATAATATAAGAGGTATACGTAGTTTGTTAAAAAGTCTCTGAGGTGATAATGATCAAACCCCACTGTTGAAAATCAGTTGTTTAAAAAAATAAACAATGTTAGATTTTGGATAATACTAAAGTGTGGTGCAGATGTAATAGAGTAATGGTATCAAAGCCCCCTTATTAGACAACAGAGGTACCTATGGGTTGATTAGCCCTTAACTTTTAACATCAATGGAAATATTTTATTATTTAGGTAAGAATGAATAGGAAGAGGATCATGAGATAACACTGTAAATGATAGATCTTTCGAACTCTCTCTCTCAGAGGTGTATGCACTCTTGCAGTATAATCTACAGAGGTCAAACCTCACTTTAGTGGAGATTTTCTATATACATGTGTAGGTAAGTGCTAGGTGTAGCAAGGATCCCTCTCTTGTGGAAGCCAATGCTTCAGTGATTATTTCAACACTTCCATTTGTAGCTGATGGCTATACAAAGATGACCCCACTTGCAGAGTTTCGCCCCCTGGCAACTGCAGAAAACACCCGCCCCTGCTTCCCCCAATTAGCCCTAGTCACCCGCCTAGTGTTGCTGCACTACCACTGACCGTGCACAGTGCTGCAGACGGGCCACATAGGAGGCTATCAGCGCATGCTCATCGGCCAAAGGACTGGACATGTCCTGGCTATATGGTAACCTGGGAATGATGGAAGCAAAGACAGCAAGTATGACAAAAACACATATAGAGGGAAAGATGAACATGGATTAAAATGAGAAAACTTAAAAATAGAGAAAAAACCATGATGAGAACAATAAGAAAACTATAATGTAATGTGAAAAACAGTCAGACTATTGGGAAATCTATCTCACAGACCCTTTAAACAAAAGCAGGCTTTAGCTGATTGATACCATAACCCTCAAGAAGGAAAAACCCTGCTTACCAATCTTGTCTAGATTCTGGGCTCTGTGATATACTTTTTAAGAAAAGCTGTCTTTTAAAATTATTAAGTGACTCTCATATAACATATTTTATAGTTTTTTTCTATACTTAAAGATTGTCAGTGCTGCCTCATACTACCAGTAAATATTCTCATTTCTATGGATACTATTTTTAGCATCAGTTTCTCTCCTAAACTGGTACTCAAACCTAACTTATTAGAGTTGTTCCTAATTGTAAGATAGTACTGTGAGGCTCTCAAGTGCATGATCTTTCTTCTTCTTTTTTTTTTTTTTTTGAAGCATTATCTCTTATTAAATATATTCTGTTAATGAATTCATATATTTCTTAAAATATTAAAGAAATGCATAATTAAAATATTGAAATGATAGAATGAATATTATCTATAAAGTTCCTTTTCACTTAATCATAAATGAGTACCAAAAATAGCTTGCACTGACAAAATGCAGTAAGATTCACTTACCTAGGTTTTAAAAGCCCTGTCAGTTTTCTGTATCAGGTTGTATATATGTGTGCACCTAAAACATCTGAATCAGCCAGGGAAGTAGCTCAGTAGAATAAGCACCTTCCTGTACAAGGTTCTGAGTTTAATTCAAAATGCATGTTTGATACTTGAAAGAATCAACAACTGGGACCACCAGCGGCTAAGAAGTTTTTTTCACCTCAAAAGAAATGACCAACAGAGTGAAAAGATAACCCACAAATTTTGAAGATTTTAACTAATAAGTATTTGGACAAAGGTCTTCTATCTAGAATTTATAAAGGACTAAAAACATTAGGATCCCAAAATTCAGAGGGTCTTTAGTCTTTTTAAAAATATTTGTACTGTAGGAACATTAAAAATTCCATGAAACAGAATAATATAATGACTGACACTAATTTACTCATCCCCAAACTTGAACAAATATAAATCTTCCAACGTTATTTATTCTTTTCCCATAGCTTTTTGTGCAGAAAAAAGGTGCTAACACAAATTCAAGGCAATTATTTGACTCAGGAATCCTTGACCCTCTGTCAGACAGTAAGAACACTTCACACCAAAAAAATTAACACGTGCTTTAAATATCTCAGTTCACCTAAAAATGCAAATTACAAAAAAAAAAAATCTTTTTCCAGTTAAAATCAAAATTCAAATAGAAGTTTTTTGTTTTTTTTTTTTGCTTGCTCAGGCTGTCTTAAGGTCAGGCTGGGTAATGCTTGTGGAGCCAGGGATTGAATCCCAGTTCCCTGTGTCTGACTATGGTTGCCTTAGCAGGCATTTAAAAAACTGAGCTAAGCTGCAGGCCCTCAAGGTTCAAATAAATGGTTGCTATTTTCTTTTTACATTGTATTTGATTAATACATTTCTATTTTTAATCCAAAGTGTTTTCTCTTTTTTCTGTCCATCTTATGACAATTCTTTGTGAAGAAATAATGTTATGTTGTAGAATATCTTACATCCTGGATTTGACAGGATCCTCGATGGTATCCATTAACTTGATTCTCCATCCTGAGATTAGATCTGGCTGCTTCACTAAAGCTTTGTTTTTGGAAAATAGTTAGAATCAGCTGTAGGTAATTATGTTACACTAACAACTGAGAAAAGGAGGCAAATAATTGAATGGATTATAGATATTGCTTAGTGGGTTCAGGAGTTATTGGTCCTATTTCTACCTAATGCTTTTAGCATTTTTTAGTGAGTCTTGCTTAGATCCATTATTTTATTAGGGGCTGGAAAACACTGATTTTTCTGATTTTACCATCCTTTCTGCAAGTGTCCATTTCTTTTATTTGTTTCACGGGAAGATACTACTCATTCATGAAAGGTAAAACAGGGCCAGCCAAACAGCTCAGCAGATAAAAGCACCTGCAAGCAGACACAGGAGCCTGGACTTGATCCCCAGGCCTTCTGTGCTGTCCCTGGGGCACACTGAGCTGGTAATTGAGACTGGGCATGGTGGCGTGCACCTATAATACCAGCTCTTGGGAGACTGTAAACAGGTGGATCACTGTGAGTCCAATCTAGTAGTGAGACCTTGAACACCCTGTAGACTCTTGCCTTAAAAAAAAAAAAAAAAAAAGGTAAAATGAAAGTTGATATCCTCTATTATTTAACAAAATGAGTTACTAGCCTTCAGTTGTTGCAAAGAAATTTCTTTTTTACTATCACTATAAACTTAGATTTTTAAGCATCTGAGGTGCCTTGATCCATTTCAACCTTCTTGAGAGAGTGTCACTATGTTAACCTATCTGTTCTTAAATTTGTGGGCTCAGGTATCTTCTGCATTAGCCTCCAAAATGGTCAGGAGTATTAGAATATACTACTATAGCCTGCTCCATTTCTCTCTCTCTCTCTCTCTCTCTCTCTCACATTATATTATATTATATAGTCAGTGCTGACCTTGAACTTGTGATCCTTCTGTTCTCAATTATCACCTGGCTCTCGACCATCATCTTCATGCTCAAAGTATTCTACCTTTGGCCAGTGGGAGCCCTCATAAGGAGGCTTCTGTGCTCTTTGAAATATCCATTAGGGCTTATTAGTTTCCTTGATTTTGGCATAAACTATTTCTATTTCATCTTGTATCTATTCTGTAGCAGACCTGAAATCAACCATTCTTCTATAAGAAACCTACGATTTCCTTTACTGGAAAAAAGTACTTAGCAACCACTTAGCCTATCACTGTTTCTAGGCCTTTTAAGTGGATAAAGGTAAGAAATTGGTATATTTTAGAAAAAAGGCTTGGCATGGTAATACATACCGGAAATCTGAGCACTCAGGAAGCTGTGGCAGGAGGATAGCCATGAGTTTAAGTTTAAGGTCACCCTGAGTTATATGGCAAATTCAAGGCCAGCCTGAACTACAGAGTGAGACCCAGTCACCAAAACCAAACCTAACCCAACCAAACCAAAATAGACACAAAGTTCTCTAAGCACATTTAAGGCACTATTCCATTTTCTTTTGGCTTCCATTGTTTTCAATGACAGGCCATTAATGTTTTTCTCCTCTTTATTCCCCTGTATGTAACATGCTGCAGTCCTGCCCACCCCACCACCCCAACCACTACACAGGAGGCCAAGAAGGAATAGAAGAGCACAATATTTGCAAAATAAGGGCAAAATTGTTTCAAGAACAAAAGAGAGATCATTTATGCCAAATGCCAGTGACAGATCAAGTAAGACAAGCACTGAGCATGACTACTGCTGCACAAGTAAAAAAGCTTTCTTTGATGAAGATAACTCTATCAGAATAGTGAAAAGTAGAAATCTGGAGTATGTATGATTTGTAGAGAAATTGAAATAGCCACTTACTAACTGTTTTAATAAGTTCTTCCGAAATGAGAAGAGATACATATATACAGGTGGGAGGCCAAACCCAGGACTTTTTATTCAGAAGGTAGAAGGAGGGAAAGGGACATAAAAAAAAAAGAGAGATGTGGCATGTGTATCAACTCCCCATGATGAATGAGATTTATGGGTTGATAGTCAAGATCCAGTTGAGACACATGCAAAAAGATGGTAGAGGAACTAGAAGGGAAAATTCTTATCAGAAATCCTTACTTGGTAAGGGACAATGAATGAGATCCAGTGCAATGTGCAGGCCCATCTACCAGGACATATGGCCATGTGTGTGGGTAGATAGGTAAGTAGGTGGGGAGGTAGGTAATGCAGTAGCTTATAGGATTTTTCTTAACTTTTTTCTTAGCGAAACAAGAAGCAATAAACTACTAACCACTAGTTTAGGTTTATAGGAAGATTGCTATTCACAACTAGTGTTATTTGCCAGTTAATTAACAGTCCATACCAAAATGAGAAGCATTACAGTATAGTTACATGTAGTAGTAAGGAACACAAGTATACATGAATTTTCTAATACTTTTATTTGGGATAATGTGATATCTGCTTATAATCCAAGCTGCATCTCCTTTTCCAGACATTTTAATTTCTACACTTTCTGATAAAATATACATGTTACAGTTTAAATCTACAATGTCTCCCAAAAGTCTCATGTGTTTGGAAAGTAAATGGATCATGGAGAACACTGTGCTCATCAGTAGAGTCCTTTTTTTTTTTCTTTCTCTATTCTTACATCCCAGTTTCTGTTCCTTTCTGAAGTTTCCTCCCATTTTACGATATCTATTGTACAATTTCGATCTTATTTACTCTTTCCACTTCTCCCATAAGGGAGACAAAACAATGTTTACATATGTGAGTCTGATTTATTTCATTTATGAGGATGGTCTAGAATTCTATCGATTTACCCATAAAAGTCTCTAGTTCATTCTTCTTTATGGCTGAGCAGTACTCCATTGTATAAAAAAATCTTGTCTCATTCCTAATTTTAAAAAGAAAACTTTCAGCTTTTTTCTGTTTAGTATGTTGACTGTTGGTTTGTCATAGATGGCTTTGACAGATTGAGATTTAAAGATCATCTCCAATGATGATCCAATTTTCTGTAAGGTTTTTCCCATGAACAAATACTGCACTTTGACAAGAGCTTTTTCTCCATCAGTTGAGATAATAATATGGTTTCTGTCCTTAGCTCTGTTAATAAGGTGTATTATATTTATTGAATTACATACGCTGAAAGATCTCTGCATCCCTTGGATGAGCCTAACTTAGTTGTGGTGTAGAATCTTCTCGATGATTTGTGTACTCTGCTAGTATCTTATTGAGGATTTTACATCCATGTTGATTAGGAAAATTGGTGTGTAATTCTCTTTCTTTCTGGGGACTTCTCTAGTTTAGGTATCAGAGTAATGCTTGCTTCTAGGAATGAATTTCGGAGTATTGCTTCCCTTCTAATTTTATTAAAGATTTTGAGACA
>PVJA010027343.1:0-28689 GCA_004027025.1 Myocastor coypus
TTTTTGAGATAGGGTCTTGCTATGCATTTCAGGCTGGCCTTGAGCTCACTTTGTCATCCGACTGGTCTCACATTCACAGGTATTCTCCCTCAGCCTTCTGAATGCTGGTATTATAGATATGCACCACCATGCCTGGCCATTGTAGATTTCAACCAGCTGCTTTGTTTGAACTTTAGTGAACAAAACAAATTTGTAAAATTAAATTCGTCAGTACATTTTAGTTATTCATTATAGGGAATTTACCTGTATGTGATGTAACGCATTTTTTTCTCCATTCTTCTACCCTCCCTTCAGCCCCTTCCCCTCCTTAGTTATAAAAGCTTGGGTTCCATAAAATAGAATTGTATTGGTCCCTGTGTCTTTAGCACCCTTGCAGCCAGATAGGGAAAGGGATTCTAGTTTAAAAGTCTTTTGTTTCAGAGTATGATTTAGGGTTGAATGAGTATAAATCCACTGCTTCTGGAGCTATTTATTTTATTTGGAACAGCTCAGACTTGTAGTGATCCTCTTGGATTCAGGGCTGGCACAGTGTACAGTACCAGGGATTGAACTCAGGTCCTTGCTCTTACCAGGGAGGCACTTAGACCCCTGAGCTATTTCTCAAGCCCTTTGAAGGTTTTTATTTATTTATTTTTTAAAATAATAAAGTGTTTAGGGGTGTCATGGTGCACGCCTATAGTCCCACCACTTGGAAGGCTGAGGCAGGAGAATCAATGAGAGTTTGAGACCAGCCTGGGCTACAAAAGTGAGCTCAAGGCCAGCCTGAACTGCATAGTGAGACCCTGTCTCAAAAAGACCAAAAAAAAAAAAAAAAAAAAAAAAATCTATAGCAGGAACAGAAACAAAATAATAAAGTGTTTAACTTTTTAACTTTTTTTTTTTTTATGGCCAGCTCAGCCTGCCCTGAGGGCAGGCTAGTGCAGCATGTGGTGCCGAGGATTGAACTTCGGTCCCTGTGGCTGCCTAAGATTTTCTAAGCAGCCGCTTTAGACCACTGAGCCATCCTGCTGGCCCAAGAGTTTTTATTTTTTTTCAGCCACCTAACAGTGTACCCTGAGCATCACTTGGGCAGTGTATGTATTTCCATACTGACTGACTGTTGCTCGTGCAGTGGTCCTTCAGCTAGGCAATTCCTGTATTTAATACATTTGATAAAATTCTCATTTTTATTTTTATTTTATTTTATTTTATTTTTTTGTCTTTTTGAGACAGGGTCTCGCTATACAGTTGAGGCTGGCCTTGAGCTCACTTTTGTAGCCCTGGCTGGTCTTGAACTCACACCAATCCTCCTGCCTCAGCCTCCCAAATGCTGGGATTACAGGTGTGAGCCACCACGCCTGGCTAAAATTCTCATTTTTACGATAATTTGAAGTCTGAGTCTAAACTTGTAGTGATCTCCCTTATATTTTCTGTTATATTATAAAAATTAGTATGTGCAATATTTGATCACCATGTATTTAAATTTAATAGAATTTTATGATGGGCCATTGTATTGAAAGTTTTCCTCTTTTTTGACACTTGATAATGTCTTAGTCTGAAACAGTGTCAGTTGGTACTGTGTATAGGTAGGTGGTTGGTGAGTGAGGAGCTGTCTTTCATGGAGTGCATAGTACTTACTACTTGGGATACGTTCCATGACTGGTTAAATTGTACTGGAGGTTAGTAGGGGACATGGCGGTAGAATGACTCTAGAACATTCAACAGGGACAGCATTTGTAAGGAGGCTCTGTAGCGGGGTGTGGTGGTTACACAGGTATAACCCAGATCTGAGCTGAGCCCAGGCAACTTAGAGACTTAACAAGATGCTGCCTGAAACTACTCAATGGGCAGAGGACTTGGGTTCAGTCTTCCGTACCATGAATGCAGATAGGTTGATCAAAAGACAGAAGCTGTGAATCCGAGGAGTAAAATGTAGCCCTTGTGGATGGACAAAGGGCCTGTGGTCAGAAAAAACTTGTGTCCAGGTGTAAGTGTGGCTTTAGGACAAGAATGAAAGGATGGGGGAACAAGTCCTCAGCGTGTCAGAAAGCTATGCTGTCTTATAGGCCACACCAGAGACATTTGGATGTTGAAGTTATTCAGGAAACACTCAAAGGCCTTGTCTGGAGGAATAAGGTAATGTGGCTCATGATGCGAAAGCGCAGCCTGGCTGTGTGTGTGTGGTGAGTGGACAGGAAGGGCTAAGGCCAGGTTCAGTGAGGGGTTTACTCCTGGGGTGTGCACAGTTGCAGGGTGTTGTCAGAGAGCTGTTTAGATAGTCCCCATCTCCAGGGCCACTACCAAAACAAAAAAAAGTAAAGAAACACAGAAGTCAGCACAGAAGCCTAGTGGAAATGACCTCAGGACCAAAATTCACTGTCAGGGAAGAAGTGCAGATGGCCCTCATGGCCCTCGAGTTATGAAGAGATGGAGGATCTCACTCAAGTACACATCAGAACTAAAGGGAATCGTGAAGCCTCCAGGTTAAATACCGTGAAAGCTTGCTGGTACCCCTGGTTGGTGGTGTAATGGCCAGTCCTGCATTGTGCTGGTATGAGTTGGGGCTGGAAGTAGAGACTCGGAAGCCTTTCATCCCATTTACTGTGCCTTTCGCCTGTGTCCCACTGTCAGCAGCGTGTCCTGTACAAAGTGTGGCCCTGGGCCAGTAGAACTGCTGCAGCTCCATGGTCAGGTCTGGCCATCTGAGTTAGGCTGCTCCTTTCATTTCATTAATCGTAACTGGGAATTGAACTCAGGACCTTGCCATTTCATTAATCTTGAGGCAGG
This sequence comes from Myocastor coypus, assembly GCA_004027025.1. Taxonomy (NCBI): domain Eukaryota; kingdom Metazoa; phylum Chordata; class Mammalia; order Rodentia; family Myocastoridae; genus Myocastor; species Myocastor coypus. The sequence continues at coordinate 2,767 of PVJA010027343.1, forward strand.
TTCTTGCTGTGTAGTCCAGGGTGGCCTTGAACTGACAGTGTAGCCCAGGCTGAGTTTGGATTTGTTGCAGTCTTCCTTCCTCAGCCTCTTCAGTGCTAGGATTATGAATGTGTGCTACTACACCCAGCAGATTTATTCTCAATAGCTCATGGTGGGTTCTGGCCCTAGTATGAATTATTGATTATTATGGTGGTCATCTAAATGGCTAAAGCTCTAAATCAATAGTTTATGTTCCCAGAGACCACCTCTCGTTCTTCCCCAACCCAGTCCCTGATACAATTTCCTTTTACTTTTCCCACACCACGAGGGAGACCCCAGTCAGCTCCTTAGGTGTCATTAAACCTTCTTTCAAACTCTACCCCTGCTTGCTGGCGAGCCGCAGTCCTTGTGCTTCTTAGATCTGGGTGCTTCTGTGGGCTGAGGGCACTGTGGGAAAGGCGGCAGCGGCGGGCCAGGTGTTCCCTGGAGGGGCCCTGGTGGCATCATGCTGCCTGCTCTGGTGCCTAGCTCCACTGCTTAGACTTTCCGCTACTTTTCCTCGCTGAAACCAAGATAGGCCTGGCTGGCAGGATGAGGGTTAAGGGGGAGCAGGTTGGTGTGTATTGGAATGCGCGTATAGCAGAACTTAGCGTTAATTGAATGTGAGCTATTAGGAGAATAGTGGGTTTATACTGTTCTTAAAAGGCTTAACTTTGAGTTTCGTGGTTAATGTCATCTATTTCTTTGTTTCATTTTAAATACTGTTTCTGGGGCCGGCAGGATGGCTCAGTGGTCTAAAGTGCCTGCTTAGGAAAGCTTAGGCGGCTGCAGGGACCGCGATTTGATCCCAGGCACCACATGCTATGCCAGCCCTGCCCTCAGGGCAGGCTGAGCCGGCCATAAAATAAATAAATAAACAAACAAAAGTTCTGAAACAAGAAAAAAATAAATAAAAATTAAAAATTCAAATAAATAAATAAATACTGTTTCTAACCCAATTCACCAGTAATCATGCTTTCTTTACTTCCCTTTAAAAGGGAAGATGCTACATTTTGTTAAAATGCTTTTTACAGATTAGTATGTTTTATTGTACTTGGTTGTTGCAGGGTCTCACTGTGCAGCTCAGATTGGACTGCAGTGATCCGTCTGCTTTCAGTCTCCCCAGCGCTGACATTGCTGGCATTACAGGCATATGCCACTGAGCACAGACTTTGTTCCACTCAGTGTGCCCTGGAGGCGGGGCTGGCATGGCATGGGGTGCTGGGGATCAAACCACAGTCCCTAAGCTTGCCTAAGCAGGTGCTTAGGTCTGCTGAGCTATCTCGCTGGCCCCATCCACTCCCTGCCTTTTGAATTAAATTTAATAAATCTGCCCTTGTTAAAGGCACAGAAGATATTTTCCTCCTCACTACTAGTTAATTCCTAACCAAGGGAGCTGATTTTGCTGTGTTAGAGTCTAATTTGCTCTCTGCAAACACCAGACTTCCTTTTTCTCTTTAGTTTTTAAAAACTTGGAAGGGCTTTATTGAATGAACAGGAAAAGTAGCTCTAACACACACGTGTTGTGTGTGGACTGAGGGTGGCTAGAGGCTATGGCTGCCAGGTGCTCGTAGCTGTGTGACTCTGAACAGTGCTGTACAGGTGGCGGTGTGACCAGAGTCCTGCCCAGTGGCAGAGAAAACAAAACTTGCTGATGGAAGGCTCGTCTGGATATTGGCCTCATTTTCTGCCATTGAGTATTTTTCTTTTTTTTTTAAGCTCTTCATATTATGAGAGAGTAATTCTGTGGTCAGTCTGGAAAAGCATCAAAGTACAGTGTGTCTTCGTAGAAGCTGTGGCTTATTCCCATTTCCTTCTGCACATCATTTAGGGCCATAGTTTCAAGAAAACTCATTCACAGTAGGCAAAACAACCACAATTTTTTTTTCCCCAAAAAACCCAGTTAGCAGTCAGAATGCTTTGTTTTTTTCTCTGATTTTTCCATGAGAGGTATATTTAACAGAGGAAAAGTATTCTTTAGGTTTTTAATTTGTGGGTAACAGAACAGAGGATTGTAGTTTAAATCCAGAGCCTTTGCGCTGGGCTACATTGCCAGCTTTCTTAATTTTTATTTTGAGACAGGGACTTACTGAGTTGCCTGCATTGGGCTTACACTTGTGGTCCTCCTGACTCAACTTCCCTAAATGCTGGGATTTCAGGAGTGCACCACTATGTCTAGCTAGTTCAAGCTTTCAAACCAAGGAAAATGATAGGAAATAGGAATTAGTGCTCTGCTTTGATGTAAACATGGCTTAAAGAGTAATGTGACTGTCAAAAGACAGAACTAAATACAGGTGTTTGGCTATAGTCCAAGCTACTCCAGAGGCTGAGACAGCAGAGGTCACTTGAGCCCAGAAGGTTGAAGGCAGACCAGATGACACAAAGTGACTGTTGATGAAATCCTAACCACTATCTCGTTTTTCTTTGTCACTGTGTCTTAATCAATAGCATTTGAAGCCGGGCGTGGTGGCTCACACCTGTAATCCTAGCACTTGGGAGGCTGAGACAGGAGGATCCGTGTGAGTTCGAGACCAGCCTGGGCTACAAAAGTGAGCTCAAGGCTAGCCTGAGCTGCATAGTGAGACCCTGTCTCAAAAAAAAAAAAAAAAAGGAAATAAATCAATAGCATTTGAGCTGTGAACTATATTTTTAAAAAGATGTCATACAAAAAAAATCACTTTAGGGGCTGGCAAGATAGCTCAGTAGGCTGAGCAGCTGCTTAGGCAAGTGCAAGGACTGGAATTTGATCCCCGGTACCACATGCTGCACCAGTCCTGCCCCTGGATGTGCTGAGTGCGACTGAGCATGGTGGTGCATACCTGTAATTGCAGGGCCAGGAAGGCTCAAAATAGGATCACTACGAGCCTAAGCTGCTGCATAGTGAGACCCTGTAACAAATACATCATTAAAAAAATCACTTTAAACCGGGCATGGTGGCGCACGCCTGTAATCCCAGCACTCGGGAGGCTGAGGCAGGAGGATCGGTGCGAGTTCGAGACCAGCCTGGGCTACAAAAGTGAGCTCAAGGCCAGCCTGAACTGCATAGCGAGACCCTGTCTCAAAAAGACAAAAAAAAAAAAAAAAAAAAAAAAATCACTTTAGACAAAAATTAGCTATTCTCATTTGATTGGATAGATGTGATACGTGCATGCCTGAGTCTGCAGGGGCTGTGATCAGGGGCCTATAGTCTCTGTGAGAGCTATTTCAGGAGGACACACATGAGGTGCTCTGTGCTGCTTCGACTCTGCTGACCTCTGGTTTCTATCAGAGACTAGAGAGAAAGAGGATAAAATTGAGTGTTCAGCAAGCCTGGAAGGCTGAAAGCATGTTTGGGTTTTTATTGTGTGGTCAATCATAAAGAGAAGGAAAGGTGTTTTCGCCTCATAGAAAGGGAATCTCTTCAGTTTGAGAAGCATTACTGGTAATGCACTTAATTGCTCTAGAGGCATTTAGTAATAGGAGCTATTCATGCAAAAGCCCAGGGGCCTAATTGCTACTGAGTATTTATGCTGAGTATTTATGCAGGAGTGCCTTGACTTCAGCCCCAAATAGACAGCTGTCCTGCAAAATAAATGGGCAGATGTTAGAAGCCTTGACCAGAATGCTGTGTTTATAAAACAATTTTATGACTATAAGACAATTGTCTGGTGTTCACTGTATGTCCTTATAATTTTCTAGTGATTTCCTATGAAGTTGTTTGGAGTGCAGAAGTTAGTGTTGTGTGTACACATATGTGCACGTGTATGTCTATATGCATACACATATCTCTGTGATTAATACCTTTTATTTCTAAAAAAAATTTCATTTACATTTAAATTCAGTATGTTCTTTTTGCAAGGGGGCATCTTTCAGTATCTTAGCCTGCTTAGAAAAGATTTACATAAGTCTGTACTGGTACCTGATGGGTAGCCTTTGATTTAGCAGAGCAGTGTAGATTAGAAGCTTTTCATTGATAGCAGATGCTGTTCCACTCTCAGCGATACTTAATAATCCCAGAATGTCCTGCCACCTTGTTCCCATCTGTCCCAAAGTTTCCATCCCCCAGGCACTGAGGGAAAGTGAATGTGTGGTCTCAGTTTTGCATCTTGGTAACATCAACACCATGGCGAGTGTTATAACATCAAGTGATGCAGTATTTGTAAGGTGGCATTTTGCTAAGGAAAGTCTGCAGAGAGCTAATTCCACTTGCAGTGATGGTTATTTAGTAAAGTTGAGATGAGAAGGGAATTTGGAAATACTTAAGATGCACAGAAGGGTGGTCTCAAACCACTTTCCTAAAAAGAAATTTCATTTTCATTTTCATTGTCAAGCCGGCCAATGGAGTCATATCACACATTGGTAAGTTTTTTGATGGTTAGCAGTTTTGGGACATTTCAGAAAGTTTTTATGGTGTGATCTTTTCCCCCTGACAGGTGCATCCCTTGTAAAGGCTCTCTGTTCCCCCCGACCCTTCCACGCCCTGCGGTGGCTGTACTGTCCTTTAAGCTTCCTTACTGCCAGATCTCGACAGAGAAGGGGCAGATGGAGGTACGTGGGAGTCTTCCAGCAGTGCGCTGAGTTGGCTGGCAGATATACGTTGCAATCATCATGATAGCTAATGCTAAGTATGTGTTGTTCTGTCATTGTTACCAGGGACTTGACTTGGGAGGTAGATAGTTAGGACTGCCAGGGCCCTACAAGGTGAGGCTGACCTGTTCAGAAGGTCCTTGTGTGTTGTGTGACGTTAACACCAGCCTAGTCTTAGCCCTGTGTCATACGAGTTATTTGAAGCCAGGCAGTCAGTTTACTTTGAATAAGAAGCAACTCTTAAAATGCTACTTTACCAGGTTCTCTGAGAATTATGATAGCTAGGAAACTGTTTAGAGCACTCTGTGCATTCTCTCTCTCTTTCTCTCTCTCTCACACACACACATCCCACATCCCACACAGACCCCATATGCACCCCTTCTGTTTTTAAGGATAGAGGGTAGAGTCAAGCCAGAATGTCACTCGAATTAGAATTGTAAATTAAACTTACAGAAAAGAGTATTTTAGGAAGTCTTCAGAAGCTGGAATGCTAAGGTAAATATTTGGTACTTGCCTGGTATTAGGTGATGTTTGTCTCTGAGCATTTTCATCTGATTTTATAGGAGCAGTTTTGGCGTTCAGTTCTATTTCATAACTACCTGGATTACTTAGCCAAAAATGGTTATGAATATGATGAGAGCATTAAAATCCAAGCAATAAAGGAGCAACAAGCACTTTTAATGAAAATGCTTGCGGTAAGTAAAATAAATGCAGTGAAAAAATGAAGTTTGCTGTTTTCTGCAGGTTAAATTTCTGAAAGATGTGAGTCAGCACTGAGCTGTGCTGCTTGGGAGTCTTAACTTTTACCTCATCATATTTTTCCTTCTAGAAGTTCTGTTTTCCACTTGTTACCATTCAAATACTGCAAACATCACCTTGCAGCTGAGATGCACAAAAGAAACGCCCTGGGGCTGTGCCTGGGGCTGTGGGCCCAGTGTGTCCACAGCTGGCTGTGATGCTGGAGGCCACTGGGGCTGGTGCTTGGACTCCCGCTATAGTCGCAGGTGCAGTGGGGCTGGAGTCTGTTTCACGTCTCCAGGGACTGACGCTGATTTGATGGCCTGCTCTTTGTTAGTTAGATAACCGCCTGTTGTAAAAATCTGTCTGCAGCCAGGGCCAGCTTTGGTGTCTCGGGTGCTGGGTCACAGTTCTCTTTGGGGTGAGGACTCTTCTAGTGCCTGTGTTGGTGTCCTCACTGTGAGTCACTGCTTCTGGGTTAGGCCGCGCTGGACCATCGGCATCTGAGGGTGCTGCCCGGGTCTTGGTTTAGCCCTGTCGCTGAGAACCACATTGCTTCCTTTCAGTCCAAACTCCAAGCAATAGCTCCCCTGTTAAGGAGTACTCAGGTGGATGGGTGGTCCTAGCCATCTCCAGAGGGACCTCTGGACCACTGTTGTTCTGTGGCTCATGTGCAGAGGGGCCCAGTGCAGACGAAGTGACAAACTGCTCCTGCTCAGAGTGACATGGTCCTCGGTGGTCTTTAGATACCAGAGTGCCTCACTTTGAAATTTCATCACCTTGTTCTGAGTTGCCAAGGATTCAAGCCAAATGGCATTGTTCTCTAAGGCATGCTAAATGAATGTCTTTCATTTTATATTTACATTACAAAAACATACAGCAAGCAAATGGAATTGCTCATTTAAAAGTTGTGCATCTTTTTCTGGTGGTTGAAGATCATAAACAGTCACATTTAAAAATTAAGGACAAATCTACTTCTTCCCACTTCGATCCACTTAGCAGTGTTTGTCTACCACTTCTCAAGGAAGTAGCTGACTTTTTTTATTCACATTTTCTACCCTATCAAGGTGGGTAGCAGCTGGAAAACAAGTGTAAAAGAGCCACAATTGAGCCAGGTGTGGTAGCATAGGAGGATTGTTGTGAGTTTGAGCCCAGCCTTGGCTACATAGGGAGACCCTTTCTCAAAAAAAAAAGAAAGCAAAAACCATATTTCACTTATAAACAAGCTTGTTGCTCTCCTTGCAGTTTACATCCTCAAATGAGGTGCCAAACTAGGCTGAATCTAAGTAACTATTGATCTATTAGTTGATCTGTTATTTTCTTCATTTAAGCCACTGAGACAGAAAAAATGCCACCAGACTTACCCAGCTTTAATTGTAGGATGCTTTCCAATTGCAGAAGTGTTAATGTGTGAGGTTGTACATCTTAGAATCGATGACGCACAGTATCTAGAGCACTGTACTATCTGTATTTGAAAAGCTTTTATGGAATACAGTTTAAGATTTTTTTTTCCTTTTCTATTTGGTTAGCTTTCTTGTAAACTGGAGCGAGAATTCCGTTGTGTGGAACTTGCAGATCTAATGACTCCAAATGCTGTAAATTTAGCCATTAAATATGCTTCTCGCTCTCGGAAGTTAATATTGGCCCAAAAACTTAGTGAACTCGCTGTAGAGAAGGCAGCTGAATTGGCAACCCCTGAGGCAGAGGAGGAAGAGGAAGAAGAGGAGGATTTCAGACAAAAACTGAATGCAGGGTAAAGAAACTGAGTTGTTTTGAGTTTTCCTTTAATATTCTGAATATTAAATAAGTATTTCCTTAGTTCTTCACTGAGTTGTGTTGTTTGTTAGTTACAGTAATACTGCCACAGAGTGGAGCCAGTCACGGCTCAAAAATCAGATGGAAGAAGACACCGAGCACAGAGGAGCTGAGGAGACAGAGGAAAATCCTGAACCTTATCAGCACGGTGAGATGCATTTGCAGGCAGTGAGAGAGAAATGTCCTGACCATGGCTGTCCCTGATTGGCCCGGCCTGGCTAATGGAAATCAAACCCTCCCTGTACCTTCTCAAGCCATCTTTTATTTATTTATGTATGTATGTATGTATGTATGTATGTATGTATGTATTTATTTATTATTTTTCTTGTTTCAGAACCTTTGTTTATTTATTCACTCATTTTCGTGGCCGGCTCAGCCCACTCCGAGGGCAGGGCTGGCACAGCATGTGGTGCCAGGGATCGAACCACAGTCCCTTAAGCCGCCCAAGCTTTCCCAAGCAGGCGCTTTAGACCACTGAGCCATCCTGCCGGGCCCTCTCAAGCCATCTTTGCTCTGATTTTTGAACAAGAATGGCTATTTTTGTCATTTATATTGAACTGTTTTTGTTAATTGTGTCTAGGAGAGAACTTGTTTTCCAAAAGTGCACATTCCTCAGAGGTACTAGCCATTAAGTCAGGTGAGAAATACTTACAAATTTGTAATATTAAGGAAGCTTTTGTATGTGGTTTTAAAGTGACTTATCTGCCTAGCAACAGCTTCTCTTTGGGGACTTGCTTTATTATTGTTTCTGTCAGAGATATAATTGTGAAAGTAACCTTTGATTCCATATTATTGAGTCCCTGGCGTGTGTCAGGTGTTTTACTAGATACAAGTGTAGAGCTCCACTAGACACAAATCATTGGTCCCTGGCTTACTCTTGATTTTAGTCCTGCTGGGAAGACAGATGTTACAGACTGATGCATTACTAATCAGACATTCAGGGTGCTGGAGAAAAACAGTGAAAGGAGTCAAAAGTAGCTGTTTTGGGGAAGTAAGACTGGGGACAGGATCGGTTGGAGTAGGGGACTACTGCAGTTTTTGCTTTGTTCTGTTTTTACCTAATCCTTACGGTACCATTTGACTTAAAACTGTATAATACTAAAAGGAGGATTGCTGTGAGTTTGAGACCAGCCTGGGCTACATAGGGAGACCCTCTCTCACAAAAAGAAAAAAATACCACATTTGGTGGGGAATGGGTGGGGACTCCAAGGAAAGCTTCATTCAGAGACCAGAAAATGAACCAAGAGCCAGATAAGGGAGGCGGCAATAGGCGTAGAGGCAAAGACCTGTGTGAAGGCTGGAGGAATTGTGAAGAGCATTTCTGGGGCGAGGCTGGGGAGCTATGAGTTCTTCCGGGGTGAGGAGGATGGAGTCTGGTGGTAGAGTGGCCCCCTCAGGTGTCTGTCTCAAGGCGTCCTTGAGAGGCTATGGTCTTTGGTGGCCGTAAGAAGCCCAATAGAGCTGACCATATGTGATTGAGCCATGGGATGGGCAGGGCATTGGTGGTGGAGAGTGTGGAAGTGGAGAATGGTGCAGAAGGACTCCGGGCTCCAGGGTGCTTCGGATCCCCTCTGCTGAGTCAGGTCGGGGAGAGCAGACCCCAGTGGGTAGCACTGAGCAAGTGTCATCTCAGGGGACAGTGTTGGGCTTGGGAAGGGTCTGGTGGAGACAGTGACATGGGTGGCAGCTTGGACTAAGACACAGCAAGCTGTGAGTGTGAAGGACAGCGGGCCTTAAGTCAGGAGGAGACAGATGTTCTAGAGGGCTGGTCCCCATCTTGGCCTTGTGTGTGTCGGATGGAGGGGAGCCATCATTGGTGTTTGTAGGTTTTGAGATACCTCATCTGTCACTACTGCATGTAGATGGAAGTGTTCAGGGTGCTATTATGGAAGGTGGACGGCATCTGCTTTTCGCCAGAGCATTAAGTACAAGTCTCTTTCTTGTGAAAGGTGCAGTTACTCCTAGCAACCAAGGACGAGTAAACCCCTTCAAGGTAAGTGCCCATGGTGTTTTCTGTAAATATGCAAGTGGACCCAGAAGCATCTCTAGATGACCTTCCCTGGCCTCTGCAGATTAAAGAAAAGGAAGTGGCAGGGTCACACTGGGCAGAGCATTGGGTTTCTACTTAGCTTTCCTCTAAGTGCTGGTGGCTTTGAGCCTGCTTGGGGGGGCCATAGTTGATGAGAATTATATGCATTGTCTTGACTGGATGGTAATGACGTGTCATTTCCCAAGATGAGACCACACTCTAAATGGGATGGAAATTTAAAGGAACAAAGAGTCTGTTGGGATTTTTGTTTCCTTCTTTAAAGATAAAACACTTGCTCTTAGGTATCAGCCAATTCCAAAGAGCCAGCCCTGTCTGTGAACCCACCACGTTCAATGAATATCTTAGACAGTATGAGCAAATCCTCCAGAAAACCCTTTGCACCCAGTCGAGCTGCTGGTGATGAGAAGTCTCCCGTTATCAAGCCTCTGATTCCAAAGCCAAAGTCTAAGCAGGTATCACTGTACTGCCACTCCCACACTTGACAGCAGCACAGGTCCACATGCCAGGAGGAGACAGGTGTCTCTGATTGTCTAGCCATGAAGTGGCTTTGATTCGGGGTCTGCTCTGGAACTGTGTGCATGGTGTGTGTGTGTGTGTGTGTGTCTGTGTCTGTGTCTGTGTCTGTGTCTGTGTCTGTCTGTCTGTCCACCCATCCTTAGCCTTGGCATCTATCTGTATGTTTTGAAAGCCTCCCGGGTGGTGGTGCCGTACCCTTGTTCTGTATCTTGAGTTGGTCCACTGCTGTACATGTATTCCCTCCATGTGTCATCAGTTAAATGAGTTTATTACTTATCTTCTCCATTGCCTATAATTGGACCTACTTAGAAGACAGAATATGACAGTGTTCTTGGTGTGTGTGTGTGTGTGTGTGTGTGTGTGTGTGTGTGTGTGTTTTCAGCTGAGAAATTAAAACCTTCACTTGTCAGAGTATGAATTCTAAGTGTTTCTACACATCAGAATGTCATGAATCCAAATTCTGTTTGATTCAGTGCTGATACCTGTTTTTCTAGGTCTCTGCAGCATCCTATTTCCAGAAGAGAACTTCTCAGGCTGATAAGACTGAAGAAATGAAAGAAGAAAACCCTAAAGATGTGTCACCTGAAGCCCCAACTGTGTGTTCTCCAAATACTGAAGCCCAGAGGTTGGTACCTAGGTACCCATGCACCGAGCTCGGGACTTGGGAATGCCATGCAGGTGGATGGTTGTTCAGACTCCCTGCTTGGTAGCTTTGTTCCTGTGCGGTGAACAGGGGCGGGCAGGGCACAAACACAAGCAGTGTCCAGGCCGCCACAACTCTGATTAAGTGTGTCTTCATTGTGGATACATTTTATTGGGGCACTATACTTTATAAATTCAATTTTGTTTTAATTGTATAGTTACATAGGAAACAGCAACAACAACAAAAAAAAATACATGACAGCCAGGTCAGGTGGCACTAGGCTATATAATGTTATTTATATATATGTGTCACGTTGTCCCTTACAGTTGCTAATTCTGCTAGATACTACCAAGTTATTTTAGATTGATGTATCATTTTGTGTATTTCTAGCATTATGAGAATTTCCTTTTGTCCATACTGTATTCATCTACCAATATAGCATTTTTTTTAAGCATGTTCCTACTTTCCCTTTCTCCCTTCTTTGCCTCCCATTTTTTTTTTTAGTAAGAGTCTAAATCTAAAGGGTCTTGCTACATAGATCAGACTCCCAGTGATCCGCATGTGTTCAGCTTCCCAAGTGCTGGGATTACAGGTGCACGCCACCACACCCAGTCTCAGTCACTGTCTCTGCTCCCCCTGGGGGTGGGGCATGCCAGGGGTGGAACCCTTTCTGCTCTGTCTGCCTATGCAGGTGTTTCAATCCACTGAGCTATCTGGCCAGCCCTTTTTTTTTTGAGATGGAGTCTCACTGTGTCTACAGATATCCCTTGAACTCCTGAGTCCAAGTGATCCTCCTGCCTAAGCCTCCTTCATAGCTGGTGCTGTAGCACACACCACCACATCTAGCATACTACATTTCTTGGTCTCAGGGATGCTAGACTTATTGTAGATGTATCAATTAAATTTATTTATTTATTATTACTATTATTTTTTGGTCTTTTTGAGACAGGGTCTCACTATGCAATTCAGGCTGGCCTTGAACTCACTTTTGTACCCAAGTTGGTCTCGAACTCACACTGATCCTCCTGCCTCAGCCTCCTGAGTGCTGGGATTACAGGCATATGCCACCACACCCGGCTGAATCAATTAAATTTAAAAATACAGTAACCCCAGGGATATAGCTCAGTGGCATAAGTGCCTGTCTGACAAACACAAGGTTCTGAGTTTAGTCCCTAGTACCTAAAATAAAAATAGGACACTGTTTTTCTTTTTTCTTGTTTTATTTTGAGACAGGGCTACACAACTTAAACTTTGTAGCTCAGGCTGCACTTGAACTATGAACTCATGACGATCCTCTTACCTCAGTCTCCAGAGTGCTGGGATTATAAGCATGCACTTGTAGGCTTGATTTCTTGTTCTCTTAAGTAGTTTAATTGAGCAGAGGAAAATAATGGTGGTTGTTTTATTATTATTATTATTATTATTATTATTATTATTATTGCTTTTGCTTTGTAGTTTTTGGCTCTGAGACTTGAACTCAGGATCTTGCCCTTGCCAGGTAGACTGCACCCTGCTGAGCTATATCCCTAGCCCCTAGCTGTGTTTTAAATTGTGGCTGTTTTCTGCTTCATTTTAAATTTGATTTATATCTTAAACTGGAATTTTATTTAAGAAGATTGATAATTGTGCTTCTTGTACTATCAGTTGCCTATGTGAAAAACACACCTGGCCCAGTGAGATAGCTCAGCTGACTAAGTACTGGCATAGGCAAGTATAAGGACCACGATTCAATCCCTGGCACCACATGCCACATTGGCCCTGCCCCCGGGTGCACTGACCTGGTGTGGTGGCACCACCTGTAATCCCAGGGCTGGGAGGCTGAAACAGAAGGATCACTACGACTGTGTAGTGAGACCCTGTATCAAGTACGTTAAAAGTAAAAGTTTAAAATCTCTAAGAAATTACTCTGTTTAATCAGATATTTTGTCATAGATGTTTATATACTGAATCAGAAGGAAGTAGTTTTGTTTTCCTTTGACTAACAGCTGTTCAGATGCAGAAGATTGCATGCTATTAGTCAGACTTTGGTGTTGCCCCAAATTTGATTAAAATGAATCTTTTAATGTCTGGAAATTTGAGAACTTTTGTTTAGCATTCATTTTTGTTTGTAATATTTTTCTGGAAATGAGATTACTTGAAATTTGTGGATTTTCAGACATCAAGCGCATGATTATTATAGTCATACTGTAAATAATTTTTACTCATTTGCTAATCTAAAAGTTAAAAAGCTTAGACAACTTGATTTTACTATTTTATAGAGGTAGTCCTTCTAATGCTTTTTTAGTGAATTCAAACTTTTTATATGTAATCAGGTTTGTATTAGAGATACAGTGTTATAGCCTATCTTTTTGTTTCCATTTACACTTTTTATTTATTTATTTATTTATTTATTTATTTATTTATTTATTTATTTTTGAGATAGGCTTTCCTTGGGTAGCCCTGGCTGGCCTTGAGCTCATGGTCTTTCTGCCTCAGCTTCTGAGTGCTGGGGTCACAGCCATGCCCTGCCACTCTTGCTTCCATGTAGACTTTTGTCAAATGTGTTTTTTCCTGGTGTCCTTGAGTTCACCTTCTCGGCTGTGCTCATAGAGAGCAGCAGTGCAGTGTTGGTAAACGTGGGCACTGGGGGTCCCACCGCCTGGCTGCTGACACTCTGCTTGGCGCCAACCCTGGAGCCCCCTTAGCTGGCCACTCCCCTCCTTGGCTTTGGCGTGGGATGTTGACTATCAGAAAGTCACAGCTATTATCCAATAGGTGACCACTGGTCACACACAGTTCTACAGTGATAGGTGGGTGGCACTGCCAGGGCCCAGAAGGCTCCCTTGCTCTTGTTCATAGGCAGGCCTTGTGCCATGGCGCCCATGAGTACCAAGGGAGAAAGGTTGAGGTAGAAGGGCCCCAGGGAAGTCAGAATGGGGATGCAGGGTCGAGTGATGAAGAGTTCACATTGCTGCCCCCGGAAAACATGCACAAGCATAGCCCTTTGGGTTGGCTGTGCAGAAGAGTTTTTAGTTCGCTAACTCTGCAATTCTTGGACACTTAGAGTAATACGAGTGTCCACAGGGAAGTGGGTTTCCCTTACGTTATAGAGGTAGGCAAAGACTGGTTAATTACTAATTTTAAAAGTGGTAAGAGGGGCTGGGGGAGATAGCTCCATGGCACAAGTGCCTGCCTGGCAAGTGCAAAGTCATGAATTTGAACCCAGGTCCTGCAAAAACAAACAAACAATTAGTAAGAGCAGGTGGTGGTACCCTACACCTGCAGTCCCAGCTCTCAAGAGGCTGAGGCAGGAAAATCACAAGTTCAAGACCAGTTTGGACTATGTAGTGAGACCCTGTCTCAAACCATAAAACTTTTTAAGCTGTGTCCTAATCATAATTTTTTTTTTGTTTTTGCAATTTCTGTTTTAGGCCAAAGACTGGGTTCCAGATGTGGCTGGAAGAAAACAGAAGTAATATCGTATCTGAGAATCCTAATTTCTCCGACGAAGCAGATATTATAAAAGAAGGAATGATTCGATTTAGAGTTTTGTCAGCTGAAGAAAGGAAGGTCAGGATAATTTGGGCTGAGATTAAGATCTTTGTGAATTTTTTAGGCTTAAAAACTTCATTAAAATGCTTACTCTATTTTTGCACATTGATACAGCATAAAACTTGTTATAGAGAGGATATTGAGTAACTGGAAATGTCAGTTTTCAATACATCAATTTCATAGTAGTTATTCAGAGTAAAAGATTCAGAGTGTAAAATGTATTAATGAGTACCAAGGCTTAATTTTGGGGCAGGTAAGTATATAGTATAGTTCTTCTGTGTATAGGTATAAGTTGGGAAATACCTTCAAGAAAAGATCCATTTTGAGTCAGGGATTAGCTCAGTGGCACAGTGCTGGCATGGCAAGCATGGGATCCTGAGTTCAACTCCTGGTACAAAAGAAAACCAAGAAAAGACCCATTTGTTGTAAATCAGAACAAAAATAATTAGTAAAACTGAACTTAATTCATGGTTTTAAACCACCACATTATGATCCTTGCAAGTAGAATTTTAAAAAGCCAGCTGTTTACCCAAGAACCCTCCTTTTGGAGGAAAACAGCTGGTGTGGCATTCTGTGCCCACCTTTCCTGTGGGGTGAGGTTTCCCTGTTGTCCTGAGAGAGATGAGGAGCCAACCTCCTCAGGAAGTTGGAAATCCTGTGTGTGGTGCACAGAGACCTTGCCTCCACCACCTTCCCAGGGCCACAGTGACGGTGACACAGTCACTCCCTCTGGGGTTTGTGCACAGAGGTCTCAAGTAAGGAGGAAGTCGAAATCTGGCCTGCCCACTCCAGCCCCACGTATGACCCATTCAGTAATTTTGTGTTTCCTGCATTTTTGTGTTTCTAAAGGGAATTAAGATTCTGCAGTTACAGACACTGGCATTTGAGTGACTAGAGAGGAAAGACAGGCCTTGAACCCAGAGCCCAGCACCTGCCAGCCAGGCAGCGCCCACAGAGGTGCATTTCCAGCCTATGAATCCAGTTTTGAACGCTCAAAATTAATGTCAGCCAGAGGTGACACACACCTGTAATCCTAGTCCTCTGGGAGGGCGAGGGAGGAGGCAAATTCCAGCCCAGCCCAGGGGACTTAGTGAGACCCTGTCTTCAAATAAAAAGTTAAAGGAGTCTGGGGCTGTAGCTCAGTGTGAAGCTGAAACTCACCAGTGAGTGGCCAGGAAAATAGAACAGGAAAATGTAGACTACTAGAGATGAAAAGAGAAAGGGACCATAAAATGCTGTGCCTCATTCGGCCTTGGTAGAGTGAATGATCTGTGCCAGGGGCACTGTAGGGGAGGCGTTTCTGGGGTTGCAGTGTGGTTGGCATGCAGAGTAGACAGCGTTTGTTGCAAATCAAAAGCAAGATGAGTGGCAGCTGGCAGCGGCAGTGCCATGACTATGCCATTCATTTAGCTGCCACATCAGGCTGCAGTGGTGACACACAAACCCGAAGTAGCGTGGGATGCATGCACCTGTGCACACTGTCAGCTGGGAGGAAGGGGCAGGATGCTGCCAGAGTCCCTGCCCTGCTTGGGAGAATTAACTGAGGTTCTGAATGATGTGAGCACTGGGAGAGCTGGGGCTGGGCTACTCAGGACCTTTCCTGCAGTTATGTGTAAGTCCACAGTCCGCTCTGTGGCCTGGTGCGTGCTATCTGCCAGGCTGAAGCAGGAGGTTTGCAAGTTTTTACCAAGCCTGAGTTGTAGCTCAATGCCAGAGCTGTGGGTTCGGTCTCCAGTATTGGAAACCACTCCTGAAAACCCTACAATTATCTCTAAAAGTTCCTACAGTTAAAATATTTTATACTTAATCTAAATAATTATTAGTTGACTTTGGACTGAAATATTACAGAAATAGAATGTCAGTTTTTTAGTATGCTCTGCAATTAAGAATAAAAGATTTGATGTTTTTAAGGAAGTGTTCTAGATATTTAACTACTATATAAAAATTGTGCATATAAACAGGGTACCCTGTCAGGTTTCCATATAAGAGTATATTGTATATCTTTTAAATTGGATTTAGACACCCTATACATGTCTCTTCAGACATATTTCACATTCATGTTTTTTTCCGTGAAAACTGAATCCTCTCAGCTCCTTGATGCGTTCATAGAGCACTGCCCCGTTGCCACCGTGCCCTGCTGCACGTGCTGCTCCTTACCGCAGTTCTGGACTGGTTGCCATCTTCCCTTCCTGACCCAACCCCTCTGCCCAGCCTTGCTGACCACTGTTTTGTGGTCAGCCTCTGAGAGAAACGTTGTTCTGTTTTTAGAGAGAGTCTCTACATACTTCAGCCTGGCCTTGAACTTGCTCTGTAGCCCAGGCTGACTATAAGCTTGCAGTGATCCTCTTGCCTCAGCCTCACAGGTGCAGGGGTATAGGTGTGCTCCACTGCACCCAGAATCTTCACCATTATGTATTCATTTTTGTGGGCTTGGGAGTCACACTTAAGGCCTTGTGCATCTAGCTGTGTGCTATAGCTCTGAGCTACATCTCCAGCCCAGTCATGCTTTCAGACTGCAAATGAGTATCATTATGCAATTTAATCTTCCTGGCGTTTTTTTTCTGGTCTCTAGTTCTATCATGTCATCACAAGTGACAGTTTCACTTTCTGTGCAGTGTGGCTCATTGTGAGAATGCACACCTCAGCCCACCTCAGCTAGTGTGCACTTTGTGTCTTTCTCAGCTAGTGTGGTGTCTTCTATTCTTGTGGGTGGGGCTGTGGGACCTCTGTAGCCATCCTGTGAACTGGGCATATGTCTTCTTTGAGAAAGGACTATTTTGAATGGATTGCCCATTATTTAACAGAGCTTTTTTTTTTTGGTGGTGGTGGGAGTTATAGAGTTTCCTAAGTTCCTTGAATATTGTGAACATCAACCCCTTGTCCAATTGCTTGAAACTATTTCTCCCAAAGAATAAAAGATCTACTAATAATTAGAACCCTTAGTGGTTAGCTTAATAATTATGGTCATAATTATTGTGTTTTATATGTTAAATTGTTACTGGAAATATAAAGAAATCATTTGCATCCAGTTTCATTGTAACTGCTTAAAAATCTCTCCACTCTACTCCTCACCAAGGCATGGACTATCAAGGCCAAGGGAGAAGCTGCTGGTGACGGAGTTGAAGCCAAGAAACGGAAGCACGTGGGTGACGAGTCTCATGCTGAGGAAAACCAGGAGGAAGCAGCGAAGGCGAATCTGCATTTGCCCAAAAAGCAAAAACCTGCTGATCTGTCTGCTAATCAGAAGCTGTCAGCCTTTGCTTTTAAGCAAGAGTGAAGGGTGGAAGTGGCCTGGGGAGAGCAATGACAGTTCTGCTCCTCTTTGATGTATGCCTTACTATGCTAGGTTGCCGCAGAGCTGCAGGACAGCCCTTGTCTGCACAAGATAATGTTGTGGTCTACAGTGCTGCTCTGCTTTGCACAGGTGCAGCCCTGAGCTGGACCCCAGCATTGGGGGCGAAAGTGTGTAGCACTTCAGTAGAAACAGTGATCAGGACAAGTCATTCTGTCCTTAGAGGGAACACACTGCTCTGATTGTGGTGGTCCACTGGAGGGTGCCATCACATCCCACCGCAGCCAGTGTGGCTGGGTTTTTTTCTTTGAGGCAGAGTCTTGCTGTATTGTTCAGGCTGGCCTTGAACTTGCAGCATTCCTCCTGCCTGAGCTTCC
The DNA here is from genome assembly GCA_004027025.1 of Myocastor coypus. NCBI lineage: Eukaryota > Metazoa > Chordata > Mammalia > Rodentia > Myocastoridae > Myocastor > Myocastor coypus. Next base: position 20,313 of record PVJA010027343.1, read on the forward strand.
TGAGTGCTAGAATTGCACCACTGTGCCTAGGTTATTATTTTCAGAAGTATTCAAAACTAAGGTCCTAACATGTCTGCACAGTGAAGTGCCTTCTGGGAATTTACTAATCTTGCTGTATGTCGAGTCCTGCGGAGAACCAGCCACAGCTCCTCTGAGCATGGTGTCAGAGACTGTTCTGTGTCTATGGAGACCTGAGGATGATACTTCTTTTTAAATATGGGCCTTAAACCTATTCTGTAGATGAGACTTTTGCTTTGTTGTGTCTTGGAATTCTGTTATATATTGCTGTCAATTATGTAGCTTTTTTTAAATTAAAATGTTCTCATTTCCATATTTGGTTTAATACAGTGTCTACATCTCCATGAGGTGGAAGTGTTTCTAGAAAGGGTATGTTGTTTCCCCCGTGACCCCACACCCCATTGAGCTCACCATGCAGCCCAGACTGCCAATGGGTCCCTGAACTCCTCATAGCGCAACCTGCACCTCAAGATGGAGTTTTAAGGTGAGGTTCTCCTTTTGAAAAGAGTGGCATCTCCAGGCTCCCTCAGGCTGGTGACATAAATGCATCCTGTCCCTAGCCCAAATGATGAAGCATTGGTGCAGGCTTGGGAGATCAAGGCCAGTTTCATGGGAGCAGGGAGGAAGTGCAGGCTTAGCCGTCCTGGACTGGTCAGCGGGGGAGCCTGGCTGCCCTGCACATGCTGAGAGGCATTTGGGAGCAGACGCCCTTACATCTCTGGCTTTGGCTAAGCAAGTCCTTTATTCCCAAGTAAATGGCCTTGAACATCTCAGGGCATCTCAGCAGGTTGGCCTGGGTGGCCAGCTATGATGAGTAGCCCAAGTTAGGGAAAATGTTTAACTCCCAACTTTATTTTGAATCAACAATGGCGAAGTCAGTTCAAGTGCTTTGGTTGTTAGGGCAGAGATGAATAGAATGCAGCAGCATGGTCAAGTAGAGGTGCTAGGGGGTGAGAAAATTGGGGATAGTTTGTGGGTTTAAAGTAAAATTTTTAGTGCTCTCGAGATGGCTCAGTGATCTAAAGCGCCTGCTTAGGCAAACTTAGGCAACCACAGGGACCAAACTGTGGTTTGATCCCTAGCACCAGATTAATTCATGTTCCAGTGCTGGGATTATGGTTGTGAGGGCTGCACTTGGTCTGGGGTGGATAGCTTGAATGCAACATAAGGGACACAGACTGGCTCTCTGCTGCCATGGTTGTTCCTGCTCCTGCTGTTTTGCTCTTGTTGTTTTGTTGTTTTCTGCCTCCATGAACTGCTGTCCTCTGCCATGTGCCACTCTGCCTTGGAGTCAGCTGAGTATGGGCTGTGAGCTAAATAAACCTTTCCTTCCTTAATTTTGGTTGTTGGGTATTTTGTCCCAGCAAGGAGAGAAAAGTAACTGAGACAGAATTTGTTATCAAGTGTGTGGTCATTGCTGTGACTAAATCTGACCACAAGGATTACAAGTCTTTGAGAATGGATTATAGCAAGAGCTAGGAAGGGTTTGGAGATTGTGCCTACAAAAGAAGCACAGGAACAGTGTTGGCTGTTCTGTATGGGAGACTCTGCTGATAGATATGCTGCCTGTAAAGACCAGGCTGGGGAAGTTTCTGCTGGGAAAAGCTCTGCATTGGTTGTTGGAGTCCAAATGATATGTGTTACGGCTTGGTAGAAAATTTGTCTGGATTTTACCTGCGTCCAGAGACTGCTTGAGACTGAGATTAATTGTGATGGACTACTGAATCTGACAAAGGAAATTTCAAAGCAGTTAAATATTGAGACAGTGACATGGCTATTGTTGGGGGCTTTTAGTCAGATTTATGTGGATAATCAAGAGCAGAGTCCAGCAGGATGTTTTAAAATACGAGTTTGGCTAGAAAGGAACATCCAATAAAGCTGTGAACTGCAAAGCCAGACTAGGAGGATTTCCATTTACGAAGGAACCAGAGATTGAAAATGATGGTCAGAGGGCATCATAGGAGGTGGCAGGTCTCCACCCTTTGGCAGCTCAGAACTGCAAGTGTGAAAGGCTGCTTTGAGGAGAAAGCCCCAGAGGGCCATGCCCCATCAGGTTCTACAGTGGCATCTGCATAGAGAATTTGTTCTTGGAATCAGAGTCAGAGTGCTCAGTGACCCAGGCACTGAACTCCTATGGCCAAGAGACAAGAAAACCTACCTCCTGCTCCAGTTCTTAGCAGACCTTGGCATCATCCATGTGTCATTGGTTTTAGGTTGCAGAATACAAAAATTCTGAGGTTAAGAAGGCTACCATCTTGATTTCAGAAGGTTTGGGAGGCCAGAAAGTATGCCCCTGAGAGGGCAGTGTGTGAAGGAGAATGAGGCTAATAATATGCAGTGGAAACTCCAGAAATTTGGAAAATCCAGGAATGTGGATCTTCAAAGAAAAGCTGCAAGGAGGGAGCATTACAGGTTAAAGAGAGAAGCCAGGGGAGCTACCACCAGGCCATGTAAAGCCTTTGGAGCTCACAACTTATTACAGATTGCTTTAGATGTTCTACGTGTAACTATAGGAAGTAATGTTTACACTGCTGGATTTTGGATTTGCTTTGGTCCCAGTGCTTTATATTCCCTTACGGATGTGTACCTTTTGGAATGGTTGTGTGTGTGTGTGTGCCATGGAATGTTGGAAGTGTTTAATTTTTCATTTGTACAGGGGCTCACAGCTAAGAGTTTGTCTTAGGTTTTGAAGGAGTCTTGGGACTTAGGCTTCTGAGCAATGCTAAAACTGTAGGACTTGGCAACTCTTAGAGTTGGACTAAAATGCAAAGGGATGTGCATGAGTCTTTGGGGGTCCTGAGGTGGAATGTTGTATATGGTTTATGTCTAGTTGTCCCTCAAAAGCCTCATGCAGTCATAGGGTGGACTTCTAGACTTTGTGATTAAATCATCATCTACTGCTGGGATTATGAATGCTTTACTTGGCCTGGGATGGGTAACCTGAAGGCAACAAAAGGGAGATAGATCCGCTCTCAGCTGCCATTTCTGCCGCTGCTCCTGCCATGTTTTGCTGTTTTTCTATTTCCTGCCACCATAAGTGGGCTGCCCTCTGCCATGGACTACTCCGTCTTGGAGCCAGCTGAGTATGGACTGAAACCTACACTGACTGTGAGCTAAATAAACGTTTCTTTCCTTAAATTTGGGTGTTGGGTACTTTGTCCCAGCCATGAGAAAAAAGTAATGGAGGCAGTATGTAATCCTGGAGTGATATATTTGTCTGTCTGTATGTGTGTCTATGTAAATACACAGATATGTGTGTGTACACATTTATAAAAATGCTGGTGGAAGAGACCTCCCTTTCTCCAGGAAAGCTCCAGTTATGAGCTAGAAGACAGTACTGGAAAGGAGGCCACATCCCTGAAGTTGGTGACAGGTTCTGCGCAATCCCTGCCAGAGCCACAGCTGGCTTTTTTTTTGGTAGAAATTGCCAGACTGATCCTAAAATTCACAGAGAAAGTCTATTGACCTTAAAATAGCCAAGACAGTCTGGAAAAGAATTTTTAAAGGTTGGAGGATCCAATTTACTGCAGAACTACAGTAATCAAGGTGGTGGCAGGAGTGCAGCACAGAACAGAACTGAGGGTTCAGAATTGAAGATCACGTTGGTGATCAATTGATTTTTGACCAAATTGCTAGGATAGTTTAATGGAGAAAAGGATAATTTTGCTAACATTGTGCTAGGACAGCTACATACATTCAAAAGAATGAAGGTAAGGGCTGGCAAGATAGTTCACCCTGATAACCACATGCTGTGCCAGCCCCATCCCTGGGCACACTGAGCCAGTGATGGAGTCTGGGCATGGTGGTGCATTCCTGTAATCCATGCGTTAGGGAGACTGAAAACAGGAGGATTGCTATAAGTCTGAGCTGCTTATTGAGATCCTGCGCGCGCACACGCGTGCGCACACACACAAAACCCTAAGAATGAAGTGTACCTTATGGAAGACAAGGCAAAACAAACTAAAACAACAAAAAAAATTCCCCAAAGGAATTGAAGCGCTAAAGCTACTAAGAATTTTCTAAGCAACATGCAAATCTTTGTGAGCTTGGATTGAGCAATAACTTTTCTGTGACAACAGAACAAATGAACTCAACATCAAAATTAAAAACTGGTCTGTCAAAGAACATCAAGAAAGTGAAGGAAGAGCCCATAGAGGGCCAGGGAAATAGCTCAGTAGAATAAGCATTTGCCTAACAAGTGTAAGGTCCTGAGATCAATCCCTAATTAAAAAAAAAAAAAAAAAGGAAGGGGGGAATGTTGTAATGTTATGTGTTGGTGCGAAAAGGAGTGAGAAGACCCAATGAAGGTAGCTCAGAGGACTCACCGAGATTTGTCCCTCAGCAAGCAATGAACCCCTGAAGCAAATCAGCTTTATTTAGGGTAGTCGGGGTGATCTCATGCACAATCACTTCAGCAAAGGAACACCATGTGCTCAGTCATGAACATGACCATGATCTTAAAATAAAGGAGGACCATGTGCTTAGTCTCGAGTGTGACCAAGATCTCCATTAACTTCTATTCCTTCCCTATTGGGTTCATCCAAGGGTCAACCAATAGCATTCCAAGCAAGGGAGAAAGCAACCAACAGAGCCCACAGGTGAAGCTGCTATCCACCTGGAGTCCCAGCTTTCCGGGATTTTCAGTAACCGCAGCTATCCCTGGGCCCCGTTTATTACACTCCATTTCTTGAAATGCTAGTCAGGTTACAGGGGAAAAATTGTAAATTAGATGAAGGACTTACCATCTAGAATACATGTAAGCTAACATTGACAAAGATACAGCCCAAACCTAAAATGGACCGTTTTAAATAATCCCATTTAAAATGGGGCTTAATTAGACTTTCCTCCAAAGAAAATACGCAAATGTCCAGTCACCTCATGGAAAGATATACAGTATGTCCACAAGTATTACTTGCTAGTTGCTCAAAAGATGAAATGGGAGGGGGAGGGGTTGCCTAGCCAGTTCCGCAGCTAGGAGGGAGCCCAGGAGAATGAATGGGTTGTCCATGCAAAAGCTAGACAATTCTGTACAGTCCATTTTTTCAAAACCATGTGTCACTATGTAGTTAAGCTTGGCCTTGAATTCATTTTGTGGCCAAGGCTGGCCTCAACTCCTGTCTCAGCCTCCCGAGTGCTAGGATGACAGCCATATACTACCACACCCAGCTCTGAGGTTTTTTTGAAATGAAAATGTTCTGGAGTCCAGGTAGTGGTGGTAATTGCATTGTTGTTAGAAGTTGATGAATTAGATGCATTGAATAGATAAAGGAATGGTATATGCATCATGGTTCAATAAAGTTATTACTTTAAATCAGATTCAGCTCAGTAGAGTGACACTCATCTTTAACCTCAGCAGGAGATTAGGAGGCTGAGGCAGGAGGCTTGCAAAGTAAGGGCAACCTTGGGCGTGTGACTCAAAGCTGGGATGCCTGGTAAGACCCTGTCTCAAAGTAATGACAACCAAAGCCCACGCTGCTCAATCCTACAAACTTGAAGCCAGGAGTTCAGAACATCAGTCCAAGGAAACCCTCAGAAAAAAAAAAAAAAAGAAAAAAGAAAAATTTGGGTGTGGTGACACACACCTGTCATTCCAGCACTAGGGAGGCTGAAAACAGGAAGACTGCTAGGAGTCAGAGCAGTGTAGTGAGACTCTGTACTGAATACAACACTTAAAAAAAAAAAAAAAAAAAAAAGTAAAAAAACCTGAGTCAGGGAGAAAGGGAAAATTGGAATCTTCTAGAAGCAATTTTTTAAATTGCCATCGTATTTTAGAACCTTAAAAAGCGAGCAGTGGGCTAGATGAGCATTAACTCCTCAGTGGATTCCTTGGGCTCCTCCCCACTGCTTCTCCTGGTCCTGCTGCCCTGCCTTGGAGCCAGCCACAAAGACCCTGAGCTGAAAATAAACCTCTGCTCCATGATGTTGAGGTTATCGGGTGAGTATTTTATTGTAGTGATGAGAAAGAAAAGTAATTAAGAGTGAATTTAGTCAGGTAAACTGCGGTCTGGTGGGGTGTGGTGGCGCATGCCGGTAATCCCAGGGCTCAGGATGACCCCAAGTTTGAGTCCAACTTGGGCTACCTAGTGAGACGCTGTTTAAGAAAAAAAAAAAAAAAAAAAAAAAAAAAAAAAAAAGTCACATCAGTATCATTGTAGCTGGTTTAGGTTTAGTGGTTCAAGTGAAAAGAAGTCGCAGGTTGAAGAGCTGCGTTCAACTTGGAGCAGAGTGTGAGGGGATTTATGGGAACGCCACATTCTGCCCTGTGGTAGAAGCGGCTGCTCACGGCGTTCTCTGAAAGCACTGGCAGCCCGCTGATACAAATAGTTCACTTTCGGCAAAGGGAGGAGCATTGGTGTGGTCAGATGAGATAGACACATCGTGACCTTTCTTCCCTCCCAATAAAATGTGATAGCAGCTGATTACAAGTCGTAGTTGGATTATCTGGATTATAGAAAGAGCTCTTGAAATGTAGCATTGAAGGAAAGAACCAAAATCATGCAGTCTAGCTAGAAGGCCAGCTAAGGCACGCTCGGCCCTTCTCCAGCAGGCTGTGACATGGCCTCATGAGCCGACGATGAGCAGAGTGGGGTGGCCGTGAGCTGAGTGAGTGCCAGGCAGACAGCCAACTGGGGGCTGGAGGACTTGAGCTGTGACAACCTCTAGGTGTCAGGAAGGGAGACCCCAGGAGATCTTGGACACCTTCCCTGAAATGCACTGGGCAGCTTAGTTGGCGAGGCAGCTCCTTCCCACGACATGATCCAGGGAAACAGATTCATCTCATTCCAGGGCTATGGGAGAACTTTTGTGTCGCCTGGCAGTCTCAAACTGAAAAGCCCCAGGTGGCGATCCCTGGGTGAGCTAAGGTTAGGAAACCCTGGGACAGCCGCACTGTGGACTAGCAGTCAGCGTTTATAGTTCAGATTAACCTCAGGGGGGGAAAGTCTGCTATTGGCCTTGAGAAGATACATCCTCATGGCTCTGCTCATAGAAATAACAAAGAGAGGAGCACACAGGATGAGCACCAGAGAGGCAGAGGGACACAGGAAGGAGCTGTGAGGAAGGGGTGGTGGTCACTTCTGAGCCTCTGGCTAAGATTGGGTGTGAAGGGGTGGCCAGAGCTGGGTCTGTGACACCCATTTAGAACCCTAGCATGCTGGGAAACTGAGGCAGGAGAATTGCGAGTTTTAACTTGGCCTAGCCTGCTTAGTGACAGACACACACGCATACACACAGAGGGAAATGAAGCTAACTCAAAATGAAAAGAGGGTGGGGCCAGAGTTCATGGAGAAAGCTGTGGGTTCATGGGCTCAATCCCCAGAGCTGGAAGAAAGGGGGAGGGCATGGTAACAGGAGCCCGCTTCATGAGGGTATGGCTAAGTAGGTAAAGGCAGTGATTCCATGAGGCTACACATGTGATAAAGGACACCCCCAAGTCCCTACACACATGCACAGATGAGGATGTGCTGGCAAAATAAGGATAAGTTCTGTGGATTATATCAGAGCCGGGCTCTTGGCTTCAATAGAACACCCCATCTTGGAGGCTGGGGAGAATGGGAGGGCAGGACCTCCAACAAGCAAGAAAGACCTGACTGTGGCATTTGTAGTCAGTGTAGGTAATTTCTACTTCTGTCTCCCCAGCATAGAGAAAAGGTTTCAGCCATACTTTTGATTGATTGATTGATGATTGATTGAGACAGGCTCTTGCTTTATAGCTCAGCCTGGCCTTGAACTTGTGGCGATCCTCCTGCCCCACCCTCCCAAGCACTAGCTTTCCAGGCATGTACCACCATACCTGGCATAACCCCGCTTTCTTTGCTGTATTCCAGTCCTTCATGGTCAGAGGTACAATAGCCATTTGTGTCCAAGCATGGAGTACTGGGTCTCACAGGCTGAGAAGAGCTAAAGTGGTACTGGAGAGAGAGCCCTGAATGCCCAAGCCAGATCTGTAATACCACCTCTGCTCCCAGGGCTGGGAGACTCTAAGCATGTGCTGTCCAAGCCTGGGATCCATGGCTGTGGCTGTAGTTGGGAATCCTGCTTGGGGTCCCAGCCATGCCCTAAATCAGGGAAGTCAGTTCTCACAGGATGGGAGCCAGCTTCCTGGGCCTTAGCGTGTGACTGATTTCGAGAACCACTCTTCTGACCACTTGTAGTGGATATTCAATTTCTAGCAGGGGACAATAAACATCCTCTGATTTCTTATTGAAAGGAAAGTACCAGGGGTGGTGATGCATGCTGGAATTTCAAGTGCTCAGGAGACTGAGGCAGGAGGATTGCTGTGAGTTTGAGACCAGCCCAAGCTATACAGTAGGTTCAAGTCCCTTCCCTCCTCTCCTGTTCCTTCTCTTTTTTTTTTTTT
>PVJA010027344.1:0-28692 GCA_004027025.1 Myocastor coypus
GCTATGCAGTTCAGGCTGGCCTTGAGCTCACTTTTGTAGCCCAGGCTGGTCTCGAACTCGCACTGATCCTCCTGCCTCAGCCTCCCAAGTGCTGGGATTACAGGCGTACGCCACCACGCCCGGCCAATCCTTCAGTCTTGTGCACGATAGCAGAGGGCTTTGCAGAGCAAAGAGAACCTTTCCAATCTTACCCCAGCCGGGCTGGTTCTGCCTGTGTTCGCTCAGGCAGGGACTGGGTCACCTCCCTTGCTGCTCCACCCTGAGAGAGCCCCATCTCCAGTCTCACAAATGCACCTTATCACATCACTATCTGAGCCACATCCTAAATGTAGCAGTCACAGCTCACTCCTACCCGCACCTCTCCAGTGTGTGAGAGAAGGGCCTGTCACCTGTTGCCCTGGCTTTGGAGCTGACTTTGCATTTCTTGACCACCTGGACAGGCAGGGCCAAGGGATTTTCTGGCAGAAGGCATGGAACATGTGCCCTGCTAGAGCAAGTTCCAGGGATTAGAATTGTGCGGGCCCTGACCTGGGGTAGCAAAAACAGGACCATTGTAAGCTCGTGAGTTGTGCGAGGCTATGTGTTGGCTCAGCACGGACACCCTCAGCCAGGAGGTTGGCTTCTGGCACAGGCAAGAGTCTCCCTCTCATGGGTAGAGCTGTCCCGGCCGGCGTGACCTCCAGCCTAGATCAAGAGACCCCTTGATTCAACTCCAGTACAACTATAATTGAAGGATATAAAACTTGAGCTAGGGCTGGGGCTGGTGCTAGTGGTAGTAAGCTGCCTAGGATGAGTAAATGCCATAAAGAAAAAAAGGAAACAAACAAACAAACCCCCCACAATGGGATGTTTGTAACATATAAAATTAGCCATAAAAATATTCTTACTTTTCTTACTCTGTGTTCCTTCATGGAAAACCCCATCATCTAAGCATGCTGGGGTTTATGAAGCATCCCTTATGGGCATTCATCACAAGAACTTCCAGGAAATCACTGCAGAGGTGGTTAAACCCAATACTTGGGGCAGTAAATGCAGAGTTAGAGAGGTCCTGTGGCGCGCATGAGGCACGGCACTGATTTGGTGTCTTCGTTGTTGTTGTTGCTGTCATTCACGGTCTCACTATGCAGCTTGAACTCATGGAGATCCTACCATTTTCAACCTCTGCAGGGCTGGTATTACAGGCGTGCCCACCATGAACCAGATTGGGTCAGTGGCTCAGCACACCCTGGGGCCAGGGCCAGAGTGGCATGTGATGCCGAGGATCAAACCCGGGCCCCTGCACTTGCCTAAGCACATGCTTAGTCTGCTGAGCTATCTCGCCAGCCCATGATGTCTGTTTTGTTCTCCTCGTTCCTCAGAAGGCACGGGGTGGTTGGTGGAGTCTGCGGAAGGATGGAAACCCATTAAGAATTTGTACATGGTTGCAAATCCTAATCCAAAATTAGTTTGAGTGCCCAACTGGGAAGCTGTGGAGCTATAAGGGCTTCTCTTCTTCTTTTTATTGGTACTGAGAATTGAACTCATGACCTCACACTTGCCAGGCAGGCCTTGTGCTATTTAGCTATTTCCAGCCCGATTGCACTGTCTTCTGCCCACAAAGTCAGAAAGGTGGGATCGGACATCTGACTCAGCAGTGGTCTTCATGCAGTGGCTGAGTCCTTGCTGGGCTCAGTCTTGCCTTCAGACATCACCTATGATTGCAGTGTTACCTTGGTTCATGAAGTTGATTCATCCCATGACGCTGGGCTTGATACAGAGTCTTCGAATGGAAGCACGTTTTTTCTAAGCGCTCACGAACTGAGGTATTCCTGTACTCCTATTGGCCCGGAGGAGGCTCCTCCTGACTTGGGAAGTGGGTGTTTTCGATGTCATCCCAAGCACCGGCACCTTGTCCTCCGCCTACGGAGCACAGGAAATGCTCTGGAAGCCTCCCTTCTCTTCTTCAGGGCTGCTGCTCTTGGCTCAGGCTCGAGTTCTTCCCAGCCCACAGCCTCATCCTGTGTCCTCACTCCCGTGTGTTCTCTGAGATGCTACTCCTGCTGAACACTGCGCATGCCCAGTTGGGGCAGGGCTGTGCTGTGTCTGGAGATCCCAAAAGACGAGTGGCTGCTGTTATCATCACCTTCTCCTGGATGTGAGCCTCGAGGCTGAGTCCGTATGCAGTCCCATCCCCTTTCATGAGGCCTAAGACCTGGAGCCCATTGTACCACCTGTCAGAGAGAAGCAGGGAGGGGGACCTGGAAGTTGCTTCCTTTCTGAGCCTCTCTATTTCTTCTCACCTCTGCCCACCAGGTTGCAGTTCTTAACTGGATATAAACATCTGGAAGCCATCGCAAAGTTGGGTCACCTTATTTCCCATTTGGATCTAAGGTGCTGATGGTTTTATTGGAGTTGGGGGCCTTTAATCCATGCTGTGATGCATTTCCATAGGAAAGGAGCTCTGAAGAAAGTCATTTCTCTTTGTGTAGGAATCTCAAATCCCCTGGCTCTTCTTGGGCTGGTCCCATCGGCATTGAGATTGTTTCCTGCTCCTTTGCTGGCTAGCAGGGTTGGCTGGGTGAGGACAAGGTGAAGCTTGACAGTCTGGGCTTTAGGGTGGTCCTGGCCGAGCATGGCATGGTTCCCCAGATGAGAGCCCTTTGGACATGGTCACTTCATTGACATGGTGAGAGGAGGGATTTTTGCATAAAGCTTTCTGGCTTGAGACCTCCTAGGATGAAGGCCAGCTTTGCACACACCAAGCTGTTGCAGACAGCAAAGGTTACCCCTGCTCACCACATGGATCTAGGGCCTGAGTGTCACCTTCAGTTTTCCCTTGGAGTTGTCCTTTATTTTCTTTCTAGGAAGGTTTCCCAGTATGTGGGAAAGCTAGGAGGGCAGGAGTTTCACCAGATCTGCTGGACTGTGTTGCAGTGACTGGGTTAGAACTGCCGTTCCACCTGCTTGGCTATATGACCTGGGAATGTGATTGCGTTTCTATCTGCTGCAGTTTCCGCCTTCTGGCCAATGGGGATAGCAATGCCTACTTTTGATAGCTCAAATGGCCCTCCAAAGAAACCATGTCCTGGAACCGGGTGACCCTAGAGTGTCAGCCGCGTAGGTGGCTGAGGTAAGGTGATCACTTGATCACAAGTGTTGGAGCCCATCCTGAACAACACCATGATAGAGCCTATCTTTATATATATATATATATATATATATATATATATATATATATATATATATATATATTACTAGGGCCCAAATTCCTAGCATCTCCAAGTATTAGCTCATGTGGAAAAAAAAATATGTGGTTACTTTGAGAGTTCTGAGATGAGGTAATTGTCTTGGGTTCTCCAGGTGGGCTGTTCATGCCACTAGAAGGGTCCTTCCAGGAGGACAGCAGAGGGCGACTTCACAAACCCATAGAAAAGACGAGAACATGAGCTGGGAGGAAATAAGAGATTTAAGGATACTGCTTTGGAGTTTGGGAACGGAAGTAGCCACCAGAGGTGGAAAGAGCTGTGGAGTAGATTCTTCCTGGACTCTCCAGAAAGAATGGGCCCTGCCTATTCCCACATTTGGTTCTGGGGAAGACTGACATTGGGCCTCTAGCTTGCTACCACAGATTTCTGTTGCTTGAAGCTGCCATGTTTGTGGTAACTTTTTATAACAGCCATATGAAGCTGATACCTACCTTGATGGTATTATCATTGGGAGGATTTAATAAAATAGTGCATGTAAAATGCTTTGCAGCATCCTTGGGGTTTCACAGTAAGCCTTCACTAAGTATCAGCAAGTGCTTTTCTAGATTTTCTTGGGACAGTGGGAGTGCGTAAAGTTTCCAGTGTGTGTTCCGGCTCAGTCACAGTGATCTACAAACTCTCGCTGAACTTCTTACTCCCTTACTAACACTGTCGAGTGAGTCCCGCCCTGCTGTCCTGCCCAGGAGTCATACAGATTAAATGAGTTAATGGAGTGAAAGTGGCTTGCATGTCACCTAGGTAATCTGCTAAGCTGTGGTCACAAAGGTCAGGACCAGCTGAGGCAGTCAGAGAGGTCGGCTGGAGCTTTGTTCCCCTGGCCCTGTGAGGTGAGATCATCTCTCTCAGCCTTTGTTCCCACTCTGGTGAGCTCATTTGTCGGTTTTCCCTAATCCCAGCCCCTGGATCCCAGAGTGGAGCCCCAGATGACGGATCTCTAACTGTCCCAGCCAACTCTGAGCCTCCCCCTTGGGGCACATTTCTTCTTGTTTCTATTTTTAAGAGGCACAAACAAAAATAAAAATAAACACAAACATACTAATCTTACAAATGATTTATAGTGCCTAGCATAGAGATTAGGTCAGTAGATTCCAATTTAACTTTGCACAGGGTTTGAGATGTTCCTGATGTGTTTTTATTTTAGATGAGAGACCCGGGAGACCCACCACCAGGATGTCAACTTAGGTGGAACAAGTCAACCCTTGTCAAATGCTTGAAAGTGAGGAATTCATCTGTGAGGATCTTCAGCCTCCCATGTGCTGTTTCAGCCTGAGTAGGCAGAGGAAAACACACAGGAAGGGAGCAAATGTTGTCTCCTCATAATTGGCCTTGTCTTTTACTGATGCTTCCCCAGCCTTTCTCTCTCAAGGACGGTCAAAGGCATGTTTTATGCCTGCAGCCCATTCCTGGGGCATGGGCAGACTTCTCCAGATCATGTTTGTGGCCCACTTGTCCACTGAAAAACAAAGGATCTCACTGATCTGCCCTCATTCAGGTGAAGAATACGTGTCGAAAGCCACCCACATCACAGCCACTTTGTTAGGCACTGGGGAAGCAATGCCCGATGGAGTTCTCAGCCCAGTGAGGGTGTCCACAAAGGCCAATTGGTGACAGGACATGAACAGCTTGTAAGGGTGCAAGGCAGGGCCAGCCTGGGCTGGCAGCTTGTCCTTGGGGGATGGCTGCTGTGGGGTAATGTACCTCGGGTCTGTGAGAGGAAGAGGGCTCAGTTGACCCAAGAGGGAGTGGAACATGTTTGTGTCATAGAGAGAAACATGCACAGAGGTCCCAGGGTGGCAGCACTTGTGACAGATGGGAAAAGTCAAGAAGAAGCATGACAGTGACAGTGAGCAGAGGCCAGAGCAGGTCTAGAGGTGGGGTTAAAGGAGCAGGGGCCCAGTGGTGGACTGATTGGCCCTCTCGGGGGACCGACTCTGAGGCAGATTTCTCTCCCTGTTCCTGCTGTCCTGAATGCACGTGCTGCTGGGCTTTCCTGGGCCTCTTGGTCTGTAGCTGGTGTGGTCAGGGCGGCAACATCAGAAAGCTGAACCCCTGGAGCGGGCTGTTCTCCATCTCCTGGCCTGGATCATCCAGGGGATTTGGCTTCTGTCTTCCTGTGAGTCTAGGTCTTCATTCTGACACCGCACATCTTACTTTTGCCTTGAACCCCGTTCTGTCTCTAGTAGGTTTCTGTCGTTCCACAAATACATATAGAGGGCAAACACCAAGCAAGGCCCTGGGGAGGCTGTGCTGATCTGTGTGAGGCCTGTAGCTGCTGTAGAGAAGCATCAGGGCCAGCGTGAGGGACAGACAGTAGCTTGGGCCCTCCCGATCGGACGTCACTTTCTCTTTGGAGCATAGTCCATAGCCCTGCTCTGTCTTCCATGGACAGCCCTCTGCCTCCCTCCCTTAGCCTGAGAGCACAGACCTGGGCCAGACTCAAACCTTGCCTCGTGCACAGCAATGCTGTCCCCATCACGGGCCAGCCTAGGTTTCCAGCTCTGTCCCAGCCCCTTCCTTAGGCTGCTGGGCTGCATAGTGCTGCTCTTCAGGCTCGAGCAGAGTCACCGCAAGTCTTTCTGAGATTCCCACCCTGCCTTGTGACCTTTGCTGCAGAAAGACCATCTTCCTGGCTCTTCTCCTCCAGGCACGGGGTCTCACGGGGTGCAAGTCTTCTGGAACACGAGGACTTTCACCCGCAGCCTTCAGTGTATTCCCACATGTCAGAGCTAATGAACTGTTCCTGGGATGCTTAATGCCCTGTGAAATCAGTCATTAATTGTAGAAACAACTGATTTCAGAGACCGTGTGGCAATTAGGACCTGCGTAGGATGGCGGTAGCAGAACAAACACAGCACCCTGTTGCCCATTTGTCAGGAGTGCAAAAGCCAACGAGGTGACGGGGAAGTTGTCCTCCAGCAGGGAGTGGTCACGGGCCTCTGGGTCCCTGCAACTCCTGCAGCCCCACTCTGAAATCCATGGTGACACACACCAGAAGTCAGCAGTGCACGTCTGGGCAAGAAGGGGAGGCTCACCTTCCAGTGGCCAGCAGAAGGAGGCAGCATCGGATAAGGATACAGTTGCTCTGGGACAGAAGCTGCTCCTGGCACTGGCGGCCTCCAAACTGCAGTCCTGAACACCTCTGAGGGCCCGGCAGCTATCTCTGGGTGGTCTCTGGGGCTGATGGTTCTGAGACACACTCTCCCTTGGGTTTGTTTCTGGGGAGAATTTAAAATAAACTGCCTTGGCTAGTAGTGTATGCAGCGTGGGTGTGCTTCCTGGCTCTAATTCTAACGTCAGTTTCCCCCCAGCAGGCCAGAAGTCAGTGGCATTAATAGAAACGGATCCTCTTTCTCAGAGCTGCCCCGTGCCTCCCTTCCTGCTGCCCTTGCTCTCCCAGCTATTTCTGGAGCCCTCAGGAGTGTCTTGTGTGAGTGCTGGAGAATGGCCTCCAGCCCCACCGCCTTCCTCTTCCCGGCATCCTCCCCAGCCTGGACCTGGAGTGGCTTGGCATCAATGCCTCTCCATACTGGGGCCTGTGCTCACAGAGAGAGGAGAGAGCGAGATAGATAGATAGGTAGACAGAGCCATAGAAGAATTTCTTGTAACTTTATTTATATTATGTCCAGCTCAGCCTGCCCTGGGGTTGGGACTGGTGCAGCATGTGGTGCCGGGCTTCAAACCACGGTCCCTGTGGTTGCCTAAGCTTGCCTAAGCAGGCACTTTAGACTGTTGAGCTATCTCACCAGTCCCATAGGAGAATTTCAAAGCAGCCGAAGAGCAGGGCCATTGCGCTCTTCTACAAAGATAACGGGGATCACCATAAAGAAGGGTAAGGATGCAGACAGGTTTCTAGTACAGAAAGGCTGGAATTGCCCTACTCACTGACAACTTGGGAGTTAGCAGAATGCATTTTGGTCAAAAAGTGGCATCCTATGCAGCATTTAATAATTATTATGGTGGATGCCCATTGACAGGTACACTGCCTATGACTTATTACTGACTGAGAAGAAAACGGGAAGCCAAATACCCAAGACTCTACTTATGGAAAGCAAGTATGCATGTGTGTGCACATGTGTGCGTGTGTGTGCAGATGAACAAGTCCCCATTGGCATTTCCCGCTGTTATGGTTTGTGTCTCACTGTCCCCCAAAGCCTCATGCAGTCATGGTGCAGATTTCTAGAGTTTGTGATTAACACATGATCCACTGGGATTATGGGTGTGAGTGCTGCTGGGATTACGGGTGTGAGTGCTGCTGGGGTTACGGGTGTGAGTGCTGCTGGGGTTACGGGTGTGAGTGCTGCACCCAGCCTGGGGCAGACGACCAGAACGCAGCATAATAAGGGGGGCAGACTTGCTCTCCGGAGCCATTGTTGCTGCTACTCCTCCCTTTTGCTCTTGCTGTTTTGCTGTCTTCTGCCTCCATGAACTGCTGCTCTCTGCCATGTGCCAGTCTGCCTTGGAGCCAGCCAAGTATGGACTGAAACCTCCAGTAACTATCAGCTAAATAAGTCTTTCCTTCCTTCATTTGGAGCATGGGGGTGTTTGTCCCAGCAACGAGAGAAGAGTAACGGAGATGCCCAGCACGTTAACACCGATGATTTTCAGAGGTGTAAGGTAATTTGGAAATCTCTTTTTCTGCTTTTAAAAAGAATCCAAATTTATTGCCCTGAGCAAGTCTCAGTTTTTTTTTTTTGGTCTTTTTGAGACAGGGTCTTGCTATGCAGTTGAGGCTGGCCTTGAGCTCACTTTTGTAGCCCAGGCTGGTCTCGAACTCGCACCGATCCTCCTGCCTCAGCCTCCCTAGTGCTGGGATTACAGGCGTGAGCCACCACACCCGGCAGTCTCAGTTTTATAAGAAGCAGATAGATTTTATTTTACATTTTATTGGAATCTGTTCTATTTTACTTGTGGTAATAAAAAGGCAAGCTATCAGAATTTTCTAAAGCATTTCCATAACTGGCTTCTAGCGGCCAAATTAAGACAGAATACTACTGGAAAAGCAAACTGTTCAGATTTAGAAAACAATAGCATCTCCAAAGAATTTGAAGGATTAGGTTGTAAGCATTGAAAAATAAATGGCTTACAATATTTTATGGATTGTGTCATAAATCAAATCCAAATATCCGTGGGACAGCGTCAGAGAAAACAGACTTGGTGGGGCGGCACCAGCAGAGGGCTGGGCAGTTACAGTCATGGGAAAATAATGCTCCCAAGGTGATGTCGTGACCACAAGAGTCACTCTGGGCCAAAAAAGTTGGAGGAGACTCGTGACTTGACAAAAAATTTCACTTTTCATTTAGTTTTGATTTTTCTCGAATTTGTACCTCTTTTCTGATGCAGTGAAGCCTTTTCCTGGTCATCTTTTGTCAGATCTCTAAATGTCGGAGCATTTCTGCTTGGAATACTGAGACTGGCCTGCTGCTGACGCCCAGGGCAAGGCTTGGCACTCTGTAAGTCTCCTGACATGAGGTCTTCCTCTTGTTTTACATTACGACCCATAAACCTCACCCAAAAGTACTGCAGCATGGCTGGAATCTCAGCCAACGAGGTTTCCAAATTCCAAGCTAGAAAGTGCCTGTCTGCCTGCCTGCATGCTTGCCTGTCTGCCTTTCTTTCTTTCTTTCTTTCTTTCTTTCTTTCTTTCTTTCTTTCTTTCTTTCTTTCTTTCTTTCTTTCTTTCTTTCTTTCTTCTTTCTTTGCTTAGGACAGGGTTTACAGGGTCCTACTACACAGGTCAGACTCATACCGATCTGCCTTTTTACAGCCTGGCAAACTCTGGGATTACAGGTGCGTGCCACTGTGCCCAGTCTCAATCTCCATCCCAGCTTGCCCCAGGGCCTGACACCAGCATGGCATGCCAAGGATCAAACCCAGCTGCTGCGCTCTGCCTAAGCAGGCGCTTTAGTCTGCTGAGCTATCAGGCTGGACCAGAAAGTGCTCCCTTGAAACAACTGGGATGCAGAGGGCAAAACCTAGAGCCCAGAATCAAAAATGTGCATCAGGTTTTCATCCAATTTACAAAGGAAACAGCTGGGTGTGGGGCAGCTGCGTGTTTTTAATGAATGAAGCAGAATCACTTATTTTAAAATACTCATCTCTGTGACCAACTATAAACAACAGCGCATGCACAAGACCATCAAAATGATCTTGGTGATCACGGTTGGAGGACGACTCACAAAGCTGGGACAGCATTCTGAACATTGATGGCATGTTATGAGTCGTGGAACACAAGCTATTTATTCTACTACTCTTATTTTTCTATTTAAAGAGTTCTGTATTTTGTCAAGAGCACCCTAATTTTGAGAATGCATTTTATTCACAGAAAAACAGAGCCAAAACGATGCAAAACATGTCGAGGTTGGAAGGGAGAGGCTGCTAAGAGGAACGCTGTCCAGCCAGCGTCCACGAGCCAAACCGGGGTCCCTTCCAGACTACCTATTCGAGGAGCACCTCCCTCACCAGTGACGGAGACAGACTGCCCTTTAGGCTCTGCACGAATCAGTTTTAAAACGACATCCCCCATTCTGTCCTGTGTCCATATTTTATTTCTCCTGAAAGATTTTGGGCTGCCCAGACCAAGGAGCATTCACTCTCCACAGATTTCCCACCGTTTGGGTTGTGCAGAGAGCTGGGAGCCATGAGCCATAGTTATTTACCTCCTGCAAGACAGTCTGAAGCCAAAAATTATAGGTTCTGGGTGCCTTGCCGGTGTCGCTCGTGGATGATAACTTCATGAAGTGTTGAGCTACGAAAAAGTTGGATGATGCATGCCTAGTGTAAGCGCCCCTAGGGTGGACCAGGTCCCTGCCCCTGAGCGTCCCCCCACCAGCTGCCAGCTCTGCACTGTCTGTCATATGGCACAAACACACCTCATTATTTCACCATCTCTCAATGGATTTTTTTCTCATAGAAACTTGCAGCACAAGGTTTCCTAGTCTTCCGTTCCCCTGTCCCAGAACTTCAAGGATCCTTTGGCTGAGGAATGATGAGCTTTCTTTTTCTGCTAAAAAATTACACATTTTAATAAAAAGCTGATCATAGGCAGGGCTTGACATTTTTCTTGTATATTAATTATTCTAATTATTAGTTGAGTAACTTAGGCCTAACTTTTTATAAGGCTCTCCAAATTGCTACTTTCCATTGCAAAAAGCAGAACTGGAAATCCCAGAGTGGTCATGAGAGGGGAGGTAACCCTGGTCCACATGAGCGCGGAGCACAGCTATACTTGGGGCACTTGGGGGTGCTGCCCCCACACCAGGTGTCCTCCCCTCAGAAGAAGCGCCAGCCACTGGAGCCACTTTGCGAGGCCCACTGCGCTTTGTGGCTGAGCTCCTGAGGCTTGGGCAGAAGGGAGCAAGGCTTTTCTCCTGCACCAGTGGGTTGTTGACCCCGGCTGCCTGGCCACCCTGGAATGGTATCTCGGATGTAGCCCAGGAGAATAAATTCAATGCAAATGAACACACATTTTGGAAAATCCTTAAGGGATTTTCCTTAAGGGAGTAGATGCATTTTACACTTTTGAAGATTTTTGTCTTATTTTATTGCTGTGTCTTCTGATAAATTCAAGGCAGATGAGCTGTCTCCCAGCCAAAGAAACCTTTACAGTGGAATTAAAATTTAAATAATCCTTTCTGCGTTTGCTGTCAGACCTATGGGGCTTGAGCTGTGTGGCTCTGTCTCCCCCCAGCTCCCACCTCACGTGATCCAAAAGATCCTTATTGATCCTTTCTGTGGTTGGAGTTGCTCCATCACTAGGATGCTGTTCTGTAAGATAAAGGCGAAGGTGGAGGCTGCAGGGAGGGTATCAGGAATGGGTCTCATCATGAGCAGAGCTTCCTAATAATGAAGGACACAGTGCGAAGCAGAGGCAAGGCTTGGGCATGTGTCCTGCCCCTGCTGTTAGCAGCTGTGTGACCTCCAGCAATCGCTGGCCTCTCGAAGCCTTTCTTTCCACATCTGTGGAAAGGAGATGATGCTTGTAATGCCTAATCAGGGCTGGAGAGAAGTTCTCCCAAATTCAGCGGCTTAAAACAGCAAACAGTTTTTATTTCCCCAACATCTGTGCATCTGATGGGCTCTCCTGTGCTTAGCTGGTGGTTCTGCTGGCCTGGCCTGGAATTGTGACTATGGCTGGCTGGGGGTCACCTGGGGTAGCTCTGCTCAACTTGTCACTTTGGCAAGTGAGCTCTTCTGGGAACAGCGGCAGAGGGACCAGGGCATGGGCCCCATCTTGCAAGTGTGGGACAGGCTTTTTGCCAGGTCTGCTCGTATCTCACTGGCCAAACACAAAGTCAGGGGAGGCTCCTTAGTTGGTGCTGGGTGCCTCAGAGGTGAGGTTTCTGCAGAATAACTGGTCTGTTACAGCGCAATGCTAGTTGTTCTGACAGAAATGAATGAAGTAATGGATGCTAGGCTCTCTAGGCTCTCCCCAGCACTAGAGCAGGGGCATTCACACTCGCTCTAGCTATCATCTCCACCTCAGGGAGTGCCTGCCTATCCTTGATTAATGGAGCTGATGACTTCAGGTAAGAAATCTGCTAGTGATGGGTGAAAAATAATGTGGGTAGATCCTGGCTTCAACTATGCGCACAAGTTTTTGGATATTCTTTTGTTCAAGAGGTGGAATTTAAATTCCTTTCTCCTGAGAGAGGGTTGAGTGTAGTGCTGCATTAGAGGAGGCAAAGGGAAAAACAAAGTATGGGGAGACCATGTACAACTTCCGAGCTGACTCCACAACCCTAAGACCCAGGTCTGGCCAAGGAGATAGAAAGAACGTTTCTTGGGAAGGTTTCCAGATAACATATATGTGATGCGGTTAACATCACCGTCTGCCATTTTTCTTGTTTTCGAGTGACATGATGGCTGGAGCTATAGGAACCATACTGCAACCAGAAGAGAGGGAACAAGAGAATTACAGAGGTGCCTGGGTCGACATTGCTATCCAGAACCAATGTTATCTATCTCTAGATTTGAGAAAAAAAATAACCAGGCCAGTTTCCTGACACTTATATGTGAAAATATTCCTAATAAATACAGAACATGGCTGGAGAGATAGCCTGACGATATATGTGCCTGCCTGGCCAGTGCAAAGTCCCCAGTTTGATCCTCAGTACTGCATAGACTGAAACAGGAAGATCACTATGAGTCTGAGCTGCCTAATGAGACTCTATCAATAAAAAAAAATTACAGAACATGAATATAACAGACTGAAAAATGGCTCTCAGAGATATTTAACCATGTGTTTAGGCCCAGGACTTGTGAAAATTACCTCATATAGCAAGAGGGATTTTCCAGACATGATTCAATTAATGGTGTGGATATGGGGAGATGAGTCTGGGTTATGGAGCTGTGCCCCAAAAGTGAGTCACAATTACCCTTATCGATGGGGCAGAAGGAGAAGAAGGCCAAGTGATGAGGGAGGCAGGGACTGTGGGCACACAGCCACAAGCCGAGGAGTATGGGTGGCCACCAAAGGCTGGAAGAGGCAGGAGAAATATTCTTTCCTGGAACTCCCTGAGGGAACTGGCCCTACACCTCCCTTGCTTCACCCTGAAGACTCAGTCCAGGCATCTGGTACTGGTCGGTGAAAACTGCTACGTCGGTGGCACCTGCGACTCTGCAAAGGGAGCTCTTCAGCGGTGACGGAGGTGAGGAAAGGGCATCACCGGGTTCTTCGCTAGAGTCAGGCGGGGGATGCAGGCGTGGTCCGTGGTTCGGGGAGGCAGGAAAGACTTTCCTGCGCAACACAGAGAGACGAGCCAGCGGTACCCAGATAAAGAGCAAGGAGGGAAATTTATCTGGTGCTTCCTATGTGCCAGTCCTGCTGAAGAAGGTGTCATTGTTTCTGTTGTGCAGATGGGGAGAAGGAGGTGGCTCTTCCTTCCCCTCCCGCGTAGCTTGCCTGCTCCCTGCTCTCCTGCTTCCTTTCCTTTTCTCTCTTGTTCTCTGCAATTTGAAGGGAAAGGAAGCCATGTCTTATTAGTCTCCATCCACCTGACCCTGTACAGCCCTGATTCCGGAGCACTTAGCGGCATGTGGGAGCTCTCCCTGAGCTCGTGTAAATGTGTGCGCTGGGCATACACACGCGCATGCGTACACACACACGCACGCGCGCGCGTTGGGAGGGTGTTGGATGCTGCAGTTTGGAAAAAAACATGGCCTGAGTCTGTCAAATGCTTCAGGAGAGAGGAACATTTCTCTTTTACGTGATCATTTGCTCAAAAGCAGAGACAGGGTGTTGGTTCACATGCTCCTTCTCCCCAGTTATCTTGTACAGAGCTCTCCGTCTGGGAATACTCGCAGGTCTCCTTGTCATTCACAGGCTCTGGTTTATATAAAAACAGATCGCTTGCTGAGGCCAGCTTCAAAGCCAGAGAGTGGCCTAAGTTAGAAGCGGTTCCATTTTTTAATTCAGGTGTAATCCTATTAGAGACACAGCTGACAGGGCTGGGGAATCCTTTCAGGCCTCTTTGATCAAGAGGGCACTTTTGAGTTCAGTGGCTTCAGCTGTCCCAGCCTAAAAATAACAGGAAACCCATTTACTATCTGGAAATGACAGTTGCTCTTGTTTCAGGAGAAAAGAAAGTATATTTTCAAGTGGACCTGTTCTCCATAGTTAGTTCAGGAGGGAAAACCGAAAAACGGAAAGAACACTATGACTTTTCTTCTCCAAGTGTGGTGGTAGAGCTTTAACTGGTATGATGGCATTATGACACATACATACAAACATAAATACACACATATACATACCTATATATAATATTACCATCATTTTAATATGAACATTATTTTATCATATTATTTTATAATATCCTGCTATCTTTTATTGTTATAGGATATTTCAAAGTCCAACATATTGTGCAGCTGCCTACCTACTGTATATCTTCCCAAGCATTATAAATGCGGAGATTTCTTTGAGTTTAGCTCAGTGCCGTACTCCCAGGGTTTAGAACACCGCCACACAGATAGAAGGTGCTCATTAAATTGTTGTCGAGCAGATGAATGGGAGAACTGGTGCAAGCACCTGGGAAGCGGTACGCCTATCACCCGCCTTGTCTGCATGACATTTCTGCCTAGATCTCTTATCCATGGCAAGTGACACTAACATCTGGGTCACTAGTTCTGGCCTGAAATCCCTTCAGAATTCCACATGTTGATTCCCGAATTATTTTTCCGGGATGCACAGATCATGGCCTTATTTAACACCCTCTTGGGATTATTCCCAGTTCAGATGAAATATGGATCTCATTGTGTTTTGAAATGTATGTTTTGAGCCCCTTCATCAATATATGTTTTTCATTTTGTTTTCCTGAGTTTTTTTGGGTCATAGCCTGCATTGTTCATGATCTGGAGAATGAAGTTTGTGGACAGGGCTCCCCTGTGTTCTCTTCTTCTGGCTGGCTTCATGTATGACTGATGGATTTGCCAGTCAGACTTATGTTGCAACCGTGCCCCTGCACCGTCTTGGAGGTTGGCATCTGACAGTAGTCCTACCTATGGTCAGGCATGGGAGACACGTGCAGACAGAATATTTACTTAGAAGAACACTTGAGTCCCCCAGATGAAGGACCGTGGGAAAAAAATATCCAGTGAGGTACACACTCTGAAGCCTGAGTTGGGGAGTGCCTGGGTGGCAGAAGGCTGTCACACTGACCAAGCAAATTTAGATGTGTGTCAGCTGTCCACATCTAACGTCTCAGTCTGTTTGCTGTTGCTGCACCAACATGAGCCTGGCTGACTTGCAGAACATAGAAGTGTACTTGGCTCCTAGTTCAAGTGGCTGAGAAGTCAAGCATGGTGGCACATCTGCCTGGCATCTGGGAGGGCCTGCTTTGCCCCCTCCTACCATGCAAGAGGGTATCACATGGTGAAGCAAAGCCAGTGTGCTAGCTTGAGTCTCTGCCCTTCCTATAAAGCTACTAATGCTCATGACCTCATCGAGTGTTAATTGCCTCTCACAGTCTCCCCCTCCCAGCACCCCTACCATATGGATTTGAGGATTAAGCTTTCAACACATGAACTTTTGGAAGACCCATTCATTGAGATCATAGCATGCAGCAACCCAATTAATTCATTACGCAAGACATTTATTGAGCTCCCACCATATGCCAAGCGCTGCAGTAAGAAACAGATAAATTCCTTACCTTCATGGAGTTTAAATTTAGTGGGTGCGATGACAGAGAAGCCATCGCCCACAGATGTAATCTCCTTGCACATTGGGGCAGCGTCTTGGAAGGGAAATTGCAGAGAGAGCATAGGTTCCAAGAGCAGGGTGAGATTTTTGTCTGGGACTGGCAGCAAGGATGCCTACGATGCGGACTGGGGTCCTGAAGGTGCCACGCTGTCTCCTTTCCCCAGACCCTGGTCACCCCCATGTTCCTTCCTGTGCTTCTTCTACTCCCTTTATGCTACTTGGTGGGTGATTATCAGCCACGTTGCACCATCCAGGAGAATTTCTGGGATCCGCTGCACCCCACACCAAATCACTCCATGGAGCAATTTGGGTTTCCTCTTTCGTGATTGGTTGTCATCATTCTGGTACCATTGGGCATGAAGTCGCAGACCGACCTGCCCCTCCCCTTGCCTGTCTTGGGAGCTTCTTCAGAGCAGGGGTGGACCATCCATCTGTACATCCCCAGTGCACCGCTGGGGCTCTTTGCCCTAGCCACTAAGGAATGTGAATCATAGCTTACACGGATGGCACTTCTTTTGTGCTCATAGAATTCTATCACATAGCTCATTCAACTCCCTCAGGAGTTACATACTATTATTTTGCCTACTTCAAGAAATAAAATTGAGACAAAGAGGTTGAACAGCATAAGCATGTAGCTAGCAATGGCAGGGCCAGGTAACCTAGTATAAGATCCAGACCCTTGACTGCCAGGCTTGCAGGGAGTGAGTGGATGAGTGAATGGATGGATGAGTCATTTTTTGTTACTTCATCTCATTTTATCTTTAAATAACTAGTGGGTCCTATGTTGGGGATGTCCTTAGGGTGGGAAATATTTGTGCTTTCTGCTCTTCTAAGCCCATTTTCAAGACATACCTATTTTTTAAAAACATATTTAGGACAGGGTCTCACTATGTATGGACTCATAATGATTCTCATGCTTTCAGCCTCCCAAGTGCTGGGATTACAGATGTGCACCACATGCCCCAGTCTCAATTGTCATTTCAGTATGGCCCCCAGGGGCGGGGCCAACACAGCATGCCAGGGATTGAGCCCTGGCCACTGTGTTCTGCCTAAGCCAGCCTGCCATACCCGTT
The DNA here is from genome assembly GCA_004027025.1 of Myocastor coypus. Taxonomy (NCBI): domain Eukaryota; kingdom Metazoa; phylum Chordata; class Mammalia; order Rodentia; family Myocastoridae; genus Myocastor; species Myocastor coypus. The sequence continues at coordinate 16,512 of PVJA010027344.1, forward strand.
TTTGCCTTTGAGGATTTCATTATGATTTCTTGAGTTGGTCACAGGACAGAACATTTTTGTTGGGGAGAAGTCCTAGTTAATGGCTCCTATATCTTTTCTTCTTCCATGCCAGGCAGCTGCATGATGCAGCCTCGTGAATCATCAGTACCCTTAGTTGATTCTTCCATGAGGCTAAGGTAAGATATGGGAACTGACCGTAGTTTCCCAAATCTAGTACCGTAGGATTTCCTCAAGCCCTAAACTCTACAGAAAGAATCCGTTGTCCTGCCTTTGTGCTGTGGAATAAGATGCAGGTAGCATTTATATAGCACCTGCTGCACTGATCTGCTCACTGGTGATGTGTCTGCAGCTACTCACTCCAGGGCGCCTTCCACACAAGGGTGGGCTCTCCCTTTCCCCAGATGCCTGCTAGTCATCAGTCCTCCAACTGTGGTATGAGAAGGATCACCTGGAGAGCTTGGCCAATGCCCTAATTCCCAAGCACTGTCCCAGTGCCAGGATCCTGGCTCAGGTGCAGCTGCATCCCAGCTCTAAGACCCTCTGCACTAAGGGCGCAGTGCACCTGGGGTGCAGAACCAGATGGTGGTGGGGCTTTTGAGCTCCTCTTTCCACAGAAAGCAGGGGCCTCAGGTATCTCGCTTCAGGATCGCGTCACAATTAGGGCTCCATTCCCACTACCAGGGTGTTGGACATGGGAAGATGTGGGCGGGTCCTGTGGCCCAGGCCACTGGTTCTCCACTTGGCACTGTGCTCCCCTGCTGTACCATCTGCTGTGGGCATCCGGAGGCACCAGTGTCTGGGGTCGAAGCCTGGGAACAGTGGCTGTTGGGAAGGCAAGGGGGTCATTGCCTTTTATTTCTTTTTTTATGCTTTACTAGTTTATTAAAGGAAGAACTACAAATATTTCTCTTTTTTCACTAAAGTATAGGAATTCAGCAATGGTTGTTGAGTTACTGAGATTACCAGATACAGGCATGGAAAGTTGCTCAAAAAAAAAACTGGTCAAGAAATTAAAAAGAAGAAAAGAAAATAAGTATTAACTGCTCCTTTCAATAGGCCAGTGGGAATCTGCAATAAAATGACCTAAGCTACTCTGTGTATCTGCATATGTCTGCGTAGGTATTGTCCCTTCCTTCCTTCTTTTCTCCTTTCTGACATCCCATTTGTTCTTTCCCTTTGAATGGTTTCTTTCCCTTTCACAGTATCCACTGCACCTTTTGGATCTTACTTGCTCTTTCAAGTTCTTACACTAGAGAGACCATGTGATGTTTACACTTGCTGGTCTGATTTATTTCACTTAGGAGTATAGCCTCTAGCTGCATCCATTTACCTATAAAAGCCTCGAGTTTATCTCTCTCTCTCTCTCTTTGTCTTTTTGAGACAGGGTCTCACTATGCAGTTCAGGCTGGCCTTGAGCTCACTTTTGTAGCCCAGGCTGGTCTCGAACTCGCACCAATCCTCCTGCCTCAGCCTCCCGAGTGCTGGGATTACAGGCATGTCCCACATGCCTGGCTTTAAGTTTGTTTCTTGATTCATTCATTCATTCATTTGGTAGAAGGCCTTGCTACACAGCTTGAGTTCTTCATCTTCCTGTCTCAACCTCCCCAGCACTGGGATTGCAGGCATGCACCACCATGCCTGGTTTTGGGATGGCCCTGCATGCCCAGGATTCCGGGGCTGGCATGGCACTTTATGCCAAGGACTGAACTTGGGTCTTTTCACTTGCCAGAGAGGCTCTTAGATAGCAGAGATATCTCTCCGGGCCTAGTGTGTCTTTCTTTATAGCTGAGTAATAGTCCATTGTATTTAAGTATCACATCTTCGTTTTTATCCATTCCTCAGTTGATGGGCATTTGGGTTGTTGCCAAGATGTAGCTATGATAAAGTGCACTACAGTGACAGTGTGTTTTGCTTTGGCTTTGTTCTGTTTATTGATGCATAGGTTAATAGAGTTTGCTACAACTTCTAGAGCCCACAGCTCGATTTCTTCTCTATACCTGGCCTTGTCAGGATGGAGTTAGGGTTAATGTTAAGCTTCGGGTAAAGCTTCTCCAGTTCTACCTTAAACAAGATTGGACAGGACCATTTCACAGAAGAGGTGCCTGAGGCCCAAGAGAGCAGCAATGGTCTGCTTGGGGGCTCCAGGCAAGTGAGTTACATGACCCTGGAAATACTCAGGGACTTTGATTCCTCTTGGTCCTGAGTAGATAGAGCTGAAGGAGGGGCTTGGGTGAGATCTTTAAAGACTGTACCATACAAGACACTCCTAGACATTAGCTTCTTCAGCAGGCCATGGTGACCTTAGCTCAACCTAGGGTTCTGGTGATAAATGGGCATTAATGAAATCTCAACATACACCCATGAAGAGAAAAACACAAAATCCATAATTGACCCTGATGGGTCATTAGGTGTTCATAGGAATAACACAGATGCCCAGCAGAACCCACTACTGAGCTAAGTGACCTGGTGCAGCCCAACGCCTTCTGTGCCATAGCAGCTGTTTCTTGCTAGACACATGCACGTGTATGTTGGATTTAGAAGAAAAGCAACAAAGAATATGGAAGCAGGACTGTACAGGCAAGTGATGGGACACGTTCTCCCAGTGATAAAGGGCCTTGGACAGGTTGCTGAAACTCTCCAGGCCTCTGTCCAGCCATGGAAATGGGACTCGTCATAGCCTCTCACAGGGCGGCAGGAGAGACAGAAGGAGGTCACACTATCTCACGTTGGACTTGCCTCTTGCCAGCTTCTCGGTGGGTCGGCTACCTTTCTCTAAGTGGCTGGCTACCTGGATTCTTCTCTGACACGCTGCCCCTTGTGTGCTTAGTGCAGGTTTGGTCTGGGCTTTTGGCCCATGTATCTGCCTATTAATCCCCTTTTTCATATATGGGGGAATATTTTCTCTATCTTCCTTAAAACAGTGGCATGGAGGTATCATTCACTTGCCACTAAATGCAGCCACCATAAGTGTACATTTCAAGGGCCTCTGCAGGGAACGTTTATAGGGTGGTTTGGCCATCACTACAATTCAGCTGTGTACTTTTTTTTCTAACCACTTCTTTTCACTATGTGCAGTGGTTTTAGGTTCACCCATGTGTGGCAGGGCACCAGGACCTTGGCGCCTTTTACTGTAGCATAGTAACCCACTCTAAGGTTGCACCAGCTGGGCGTTACCTCCAGCCTTCCTGTGTGTATACACAGACTCAACTATGAAAGACACTTCCCCCAATATGGGCATAAACATAGCCTCAGATGAGAAGAACTGTTGGCCCCCATATTTAACATTATCACCTACAGAGATGATCCATTGGTGTTGAACCCTTAAACTATGGCAAGGAAGCTATTGGTTTTCACCTACTCAGTACCACTCTGGACAGAGATGGCCAACATAGTTGACAGAGGAACAGTAAACTAGTCAGAGCAATAATGATAATGGTGGTGGTAGTGATGAAGATAGTTGTGGGGGTGATGGTGGTAGTGGTGGTGGTGGCGGTGGTGATGGTGATGGTGGTGGAGGTGCTGATGGTGATGGTGATGGTAATGGTGATGGTGGTGGTAATGGTCACGGTGCTGGTAATGGTGATGGTGGTGATGGTTGTGGTGGTAGAGGTGGAAGTGGTGATGGTGGTGAAGGTGGTGGTGCTGGTGGTGGTGGTGGTCATCATAGTGGTCTTAGTGGTGGTTATGGTCCTGTTAGTGATGATAGTTATGGTGGCGGTAGAGACGGTGCTGAGGAATGATGTGTGTAGTCACAGTACAATTAGAATTCTATAGTCTCATTGTTCTTAGGGAAAGTCCAATGCTTTTATAAGCATAAATAATTTTCAGATTGTTGTGTGCCTTTTGTGATTTTCAATGCACTAAATTTTTTTCTTTATTACGTTTGAGTCCCTTTTGGTGAAAGGACTCGCTGGCCTCCCTACTCAGCCACAGCTGGAAGGCTCTTCCTGCCTCTGAGGTTCCGGAGTGTCTGAGCTTAGCTGTATTCTGTTGTCATACAATGACTTTACTCTTCATGTCACATGTGTAACAATATTTCTGTCCTGGCATGAAGGCTTTCATCATGTTGGGGAGACTGTCCGCCCTGAGATCATTAATATATCCCCTTATGTTTTCTTCTAATTCTGTTACTGCTTTCTGCTTGACACTTAGAGCTTTCTGATGCATAAGAAATCACTCACTGGACAGGTTTGCACATTTATAATTCCCCCAGAAAGGCATAGGAAGCATCGATATAGTACATTAACTAGTGCTAACATTTTCATGCATTTACTCACCATTAAAAATGATGTTTTTAGCCATCTATGTTATTTGCCAAATATTTCTTGTGGAGATTTTATACATGGGAAATATTGAGCCCTCATTTTAAAAATTTGTTGGGAATATTTCATCATCAGTTGTATTTATTATTAAGTAAGCCTTTGCTTATAATAACAATGTGAAACCATTTTAGCAAAGTAGGAGAAAAAATATGGAAAACAAAAGCACAGCTTCTTTTCATTTTAGCATTTGTGTCTTCCTTAGCTAGTGGACGCACACATATACCCTATCCAAAAAGATCACCTGGCATGTCGGTGTTCAGTTATTATGACATGAAGGTCTTTTAGTTCCTTCTTTTTTTTTTTTTTTGTCTTTCTGAGACAGGGTCTCACTATGCAGTTCAGGCTGGCCTTGAGCTCACTTTTGTAGCCCAGGCTGGTCTCGAACTCGCACTGATCCTCCTGCCTCAGCCTCCTGAGTGCTGGGATTACAGGCGTGTGCCACCACGCCTGGCTTCTTTTAGTTCCTTCTTCAAGACAAGTTAGTGATCAAAAAATACTCTGCTCTATGGTCATGCTGTAATGTACTTAATTCATTGCCCTTGGTTGGTCACCCGTTCCCTTGCTATATTTTACTCTTCCTCCAAAGAGCAAACTGATAGCTGCATCATTATGGATGTCATATGTATTTCCTAGTCTGCTTTGCCAGGGAGCAAAGCAATTTCTGTAGCTTTTGATGCAGGTTGACAAATTGGCCTCCAGCAAACTCATTCCAATTTATATGCTCATTGGTGTTACATAAGAGCAACTTTAGAAGTTGCAGATATTATCACTTTAAGAGAATCTGCATATTTGAGGAGCAAAACTGTAGCCTTTCCAGGTATTTAGAATGCACCAATAAATTTACATATTTTATAAAATATGAGGTATGTGCATACAAGTGCATGTGTATATATACACCTGTATGCTTGTGTGCATATATACATGTATATTTTATCATACATGATGCAGAGACATGCATGTTTTTAAATGGCCATTATTTGGTCCTAGTGGGCTTAGACAGTTTTCAGGTTATGCACTTACGTTTCTTGTTTCCTGAGCTTTCTCCGCCTATCATCACCTGCCCAATTTTTAGTGTGCTGATCTTTTAATTCTTTACTTGAATTCTTAATTTTTACTACAAATATGAGATGCTGTGGCTTTGTAGCATGCTTTTCTACTTAGAGACATTGCAGTTAGTATAACTTCATGCCAATAATATGACTTTTATGTTAATATCAAGAAGATGTCACCAGTTTATTTCCTCTTATTTTCTCCCTAATAACAGTTGCTTGCTTGCAAACATAACTGAGAGCCCCTGGCTCCTCACCCATCCTCTTGCCTCTGTCCTAGGGCTCGGCAGGTCCTTCCTGGTCTGTGGGCTCCCAGGGCTGCTCTGGCTCTTTGACTGGCTTTGCCAACAGGATGGGCAGAGGGGAAGAGGTGCCATGCAGGTCTCTGCTCTTTGTCCTCACGGGCCCAAGCCCAGCTTTGCCTGTCGGGTGGTGAAAGGCATTTGGCTTTAACATCCAATTCTCTGAGCAGAGGACAAACCAGCTGCCAGCCTGGCGAGGGTCGTTGTTCACCAGCCTCAAAGGGCACAGCACCTGCGTGAGCGAGTCAGGCCAAGGCCAGCACAGCCAGCCCACTCTACAGAGCCATCCAGCCTCCCCTAGGCTCACCAGGAACAGGATACAGTGGTTATTTTAAACTGCTAAGTTTTGGGGTTGTTTTTCCTACAGCCACAGAAGCACATGCAGAAGCTGGTATTTTTTACTCCACATATTATTCTGATTTTATGTGTGTCTTTCAGTGGTTATTTTTATATCACTGTATCTGGACTTTATAAGCATATGGAAAGAAGCTTTTAATGTTCACCACCATTCATTTCATACAGTGTGCTAGTGTTTTGGGTTTCATTTCATCCTGGTTCTCTGATGCTGTACATTGATAGGAAAAAGTCATGATGCAGTATTATTTTTAAATGTTTCTTTTACAGTCACCACTTATTTTTACTTGCACCATAATTCATACAAGGTGGAAAAGATGTGTTTTCTGTGGGTTGGATTCATTTGTTTTATAACCACATGAAAATATGAGCTGTTTTCATATTGCTTGAGGTAATTAGAACAATGTTAGCACATTTATGGCGGTGATATGTTTGATAATAAACTAAAATTCAGGTCCCTAAAACAAAATGAGTAAATAAAAATTTCCATTATAAAAAGTTACTATTATCTCCAGTTCAATATGTGTCTCAGTTACTCTTCTTTTGTTGCTGGGACAAATATGCAACACTGAAAATTAGGGAAGGAAAGGTTTATTTGGCTCACAGTTACTGGAGGCTTCAGCCCATACTCAGCTGGCTCCAAAGCAGAGTGGCACATGCAGAGAGCAGCAGTTGATGGTGGCAGAAAAACAGCAAAACAGCAGGAGCCAATGGGAGGAGTAACAGCAACAATGACTACAGAGAGCAAGTCTGTCTGTCTCTCTTATGCTACATTCAGGCTATCTGCCCCAGGCTGAGTGTAACACTCACACCCATAATCCCAGCAGTGCTCAGGCCCATAATCCCAGCCTTGGATCATTAATTAGTCACGAAGTATAGAACTGTACCTCAATGACTACATGAGGCTTTTGGTGTGTGTGTGGGGGGCAAATATATTCAAACTATAACTATAGGATACAATGAACAACTAAAGTAGACTCTCACACCAGAGTTTCAAATGAATAAATGACCAGAATTTAAGTTTGTCTTAGAATTAACACTTCTAATAAGGAAGGACTCGTACCTTAAATTAGATAGTGTTTATATTCCTATGTTGAAGGTATCTGGTTCTTTCCTAACTCTTACCCTTGGTTTTGCTGTAGGATGTAATGACTTAGTTTGTGTGTCGTTTCCACAGCTTTTGGAATCAACCACTGGTTCCTCACAGTCTCTCAAGATTCTGTGTGACACTGTCTTAAAATGGATTTTGGTCATCTAAAGTATGCGAGTTATAGTTTTACAGTGCCCTAATATTTTAGACATGTTCTCTTCTAAAATCAGAAACTGGTGTTAAAATGTATTTTCACTACTTGTCTACAATTTAATCATCTCAGGATGCCCTGGTCTGTTTGTCTGAGTATAATATTCTCGGTTTGCTTTCCTTTTCCCTGATTCAAAACACCATGAACATAGAGACCGGGGTTTGATCCCGGCAGTACATGCTGTGCTGGCCCTGCCCACTGGGGCATGCTGGGACTTCGATGGAGACCACGTGTGGTGGTACATAGTGCCTCTAATCCCAGCACTTGGGAGGCTGAAAACAGGTGGATCACTACAAGTTCAACCTGTGTAGTGAGACCCTGAAGATCCTGTACTAAATACATTTAAAATAACCAAAAAACACTACACACAGGGACATGATTTAATTTTCTTCTTTCTTGGAAAGATGGTGTGGTTTTTCTTCCCTGGTAGGTAACCAGAGTATTCTGCCTTGATACTGTCCATTGTCTTCTATCCTTGAATTAAACAAAATAAAACAAACAGCAACAGAACACACTCTGTGTGGTTGCTGCTTCACTGTGCTAATGTTCCTGTCTTTTCCATCTCAGATTAAGTGGTGGGGCTTACTGAAGCTTTGCCTTTTACTTTTCCTTTGTTTCTTTGAGTTGCCGGCAACTTTGACCATTTGTGCACTGGAGCTGGGTCCTCTGTTGTTTTGTTTTTTCTTACCTGTTGATATCATGGTCAGTGACTACTTGCTGTTACCTGGCATTCTGGGAAAATATCATCAACGTCTCCACATTTTTTCTGATGTTGGTTGCAGTCTTCACTGTCTTTAATGCTGCTTTATTTTTTGTTCAGTTAAGGGATGTTTTATTTTCCCCTTCCTGTGTCAGTGACCGTTGTAGCTCTCCCAGTTGTGCTCCGAGTGACTCACCTAAGTCCCCACCCAGGAGATGGCCTTTGTTCATGGACAAGCTGTGTCCAGGAGATGCAGGAAGCCAGCCACCAGCATGAGCAAGTGAAGTGAAATCCCGAAACGGAGCTCTGGGGAATGGTGCAGAACATAGGCTCCATGATTTCCTTCCCAGGGTGTGGGGAAGCTGGGCTATTTGTATCTGCCCTTGTGTGTTGCAGGGGAGGCGTTCTCTGTGTGTGTGTGTGGGGGGGCTGGTTCTGTAGGCACCTGCTGCTGGCCAGGGCCCGGGCCTGGGCTTGGGCCTGGCAGAGAGTGGTGTTCTGCTTCCCAAGCCATGTGGGCATTGGCCTTATGATCAAACGCTGTGCCCAGGAAGTGTGAAGAGTTGGACGAGGTGCTCAGAGAGAATTGCTTCTGGCTCTGGTAGGTCAGAAGGAAGTTGACAAAGCTGCAGGGAGGAAGCTGCGCCAGCCAGGAGGGACAGAGACCCCACTGTGGGGCTTCTGCCTGTGACACTTATTCCCCTTTGCAGCTTTCTGGCTGTGCCTGCTCAGCCTCTGCAAGATCTCGATATCCCTAAGTGTAAATTATGTCTGCTCCTAGGGTCATCTGGAGGGATTCCTCCAAGAAAATGGGCTCTGACCAAATGCAATGACACCTGCTTGCTCAAATGCATGGCTTTAAAAAATCCTCTGCTGTGAATTTACCTTCAAATGCTGCTTTGGCCTATGGCATGGTGTGGTGTGGTGGTGGTGGTGGTGGGGTGTGTGTGTGTGTGTGTACGTGTGTGTGTGTATGTGCACGTGCTTATGTTCCTTGTTTTACTTTGAGTCCCTTTAAGGCTTCTCAGCTGGTATATCTCTAGAACAAAATAAATCCTGCCTCCTGCCCTTGTTTTGTGTCCTGACCATGTAAAGTGCTCTCCTGCTACGTATGAGTTCTTTCCTACACCAAAGTCACTTTATGAGGTTTGCTGAGTGATGAACATGGTGCCTGCAGTGGTGAGGTGACTCGTGCAGCCCCATCCATGGGGAAACACTGGGCAGAGCAGGAGCCAGGACTCTCTGACGGCTGCTCCAATGTGTTCCCAGCCTCCTGCCCCCTTCGTGTGGCAGAAGGAGTAATGTCCCCCCCACACACACACCAAGGTCCCTGTCCCGAGCTCCTGAGCCCAGTGTGTCATTGCAGCATGGCACATGGGGCATGGCAGATGTGACTCGGGGCCTCTGGTGACTGTGCACCTGGGCCTGGTGCAGTCATGGGACCCTGCCGAGAGGGAGGTGGAGGGTGGGGGAACAGAGAGATTGAAGCGTCCTGCTGGTCCCCCTGGTTTTTGAGTGGGGTCAGGGCACTCAGGAGCCTGCAGAAGTGCAGAGGCCAGAAAAGACAGGGAAACCTCTTTTCCTCGAAGCTTCCTGGGCCTCCAGCACTGCGCACACCAGGGGATTGAACTTTGGGAAGCCCAGTTTGGACTCCAGGTGCAGCCACTGTGCAGATCAGTGGAGATGTCTTCAAAATCTTAAGCTAGAAATCCAATTCGACTCAGCTCAGCCTTTCCTCTTCTAGGTGTTTTCCTGGAAGAGTTAAAGACGTCATGTCACAGCCATCTGTGTGTACTCATGACCCCAGCAGCATAGCACATGACAGCTAATTCTTTGAAGTGGCTTAGCTGTCCATCTGCGGAAAAGTGGATAAAGAAAACGGGGCATGCACACACAGTGGAGTACTACTGTGCCGTGAAGAAGGACAAACTTGAGTCATCTGTAGGAATACAGATGCACCTTGAGCCTGTAATGTTAAGTGAAATGCGTCTGGTACGTAAGTTCCACATGTTTTCTCTTATATGAGAAGGCCACAGTCTAAATAATTAAAAAAAAAATCCAAGCTGAACAATAGGAAGCAGGGAGACAGATACTTTGCAGAGGGGAAAGATGAAAGGAAGAAAGAGAGAGAAGGGAAAGGGAAGCGGGCTAAAGAGAACTGAGACATGCTAGGTACACGCACCTCTCCTCTTAGATAGAATGTAACCATTGCATGTTGCAAGCATGTATGAAGACAAATTGAAAACACAAAGCCCTGGGTAGCTCTGAGCCCTGGGCTGACAGCGCTTTGTGATGTTAAGGATTCACACACCGGCTTTCCTTTCTGTGCTTCAGGCAGGGGCCAGCTGTTTATCAATTTCTCGTACTTCGAGGCGCGATGTCAGGAAGACCGTGCAGTGGCTCACAGCCTCCTGCCCCTAGAGCTCCAAATGCGGCTGCTGCAGAGGCCCCAGGAACAGCGATGCCTTGGCTGTGGGTAGGGCGCAGGGAAGTCCAGGGTGCCCCAGCAGTCTCCAGCCAGAGGCCCTCCAGGCAGAGCTGGGCACAGGCACACGCCCGGGGAGGGAGGCTGAAGTGGGAGGCGTGGGACCCGGACAGCAGGGGCTGGTGGGCGGGGGAGGGGGCGTGTTTCCTGGGCAGCCACAGGTATAGCAGAACCCTCAAGCCACAAAGGACTACTCTCCTAGGGTGAGCCAAAGCCCGGGTTTTTTCTCCCTCCGAAGCATCTTGCCCTGCAGATGTCACTGTTGAGGTTCCAGGTGTGTCCACACCTGGGCTCTGCTGAGGTCCATGTGTGTATTGTGCACATGAAATCCCTGAACACCTGAATCTGGAAATGCTCCATCCAGTAGCTGGGTATGGAGATGCACGCCTGTGATACCCGCGCTTGGGAGGCCGAGGCAGGCCGACGGCTGTCAGTTTGAGACCAGCCTGGATATGCAGTGTGACCTTACCTCAAAAAAACAAAGCAAACCAGCTAACAGACAATCACAAGCTAACACTTCATTATGAAATCTGATGAGCTCATTAACAAGTGTATTTTAGACCCAGCTCTTCCATTATGGTGAAAAGCTACTGACCCCTGCGTGCTCAGGGGTTCTTCTACCTCTCCTGGCCCATTCAGTTAACCAAGTTAACAAGCAGCGGCTTCCAGTGGTGCCTTCGCCCCGTGCCAGGCGGACGGAACCTGACACCCACAGCCTGGCGTGTTGCCCCCCTGGCCGGTGCCTCGTGAATCGTCCCTCTTCATTATTTATACCTTGTTTATGTAGCGCATTGTCTGTGCCAGGCTTCTTTTAAGCACTTAGAGATATTAGCTCGTTTAATCTTCACAACTCTGCCCGGCAGGTGCTATCATTATGGAAAACCAAGGCGCGGGGACAGCAATAAACTCCGCAAGGCCTCGGAGCTGGCAGAGCCAGGACAGGAGTGTGGCTGTCTCAGTGCTACCTCCTCAGGCCCAGGAGGATGTGGCCACGCTGCGGAGCCTGCTGCTGACTGCTCCCATTGTGCGGGAACAGGTTGGAAATCATGTCTTTGCAGCCAGGGCCTTCCAGCCCCTCTAGTGCTCCAGGCTGATCCAGGTTGTGCTGTCGTGGTTGGATTCTGTGTTGGCCGAGGTCCTGAGGGGGTCGGTGGGGACATGCATCTGCTGAGAGCCGGTGGGCTCTATGCCAAGCATGGGAAGGCAAAGCTGGGGGAGTGGAGACAGGTCAGTCTTCTTGTGGGTGCACCCTGGGGCCACTGTCTCCCACCCCACTCTGGGAGTGCAGGGTGAACTCACCCATGTGCCTTGGGGGTCTCAGCATATGCTCTGCCTCCTGGGGAACGGGCCAGTGCCTTGGGCTTGGGGTGAGCTGTGTCTGGTCCCCAGGCTGCACCTTGGTAAGGGCAGATCCTATGCAAGGGGCCTGTGCCTGCACAGGCAGCTGTGTGAGTCTTCCAGGTTTCTTCCTTTTCTTTCCTTCTCCTTCTCCTTCATCTCCCTTCTCCCTTCTCCTCCTCCCTTCTCCCTTCTCCTCCTTTCTCCCTCCTCCTCCTCTTCCCCTTCCCCTTCCCCTCCTCCTCCTTCTTTTCTTCTTCTTCTTCTTCTTCTTCTTCTTCTTCTTCTTCTTCTTCTTCTTCTTCTTCTTCTTCTTCTTCTTCTTCTTCT
>PVJA010027345.1:0-28745 GCA_004027025.1 Myocastor coypus
GAACTCGCACTGATCCTCCTGCCTCAGCCTCCTGAGTGCTGGGATTACAGGCGTGAGCCACCACGCCCGGCTAAGTCTATGTGATTCTTGAAGCCTTAATTTTGTTTAATCTGATGGCTCAGTTACTCTTCTCTCTTTGCTGGGACAAATACCCGACACTCAAAATGAAGGAAGGAGAGGTTTATTTAGCTCACAGTTACTGGAGGTTTCAGTCCATACAAGGCGGGCTCCAAGGCTGAGTGGCGCAGGGCAGAGAACAGCAGTTCATGGTGGCAGAACAGTGACAATGGCAACTGAGAGCGCGTCTGTCTCTCTGTCTCACTTATATTATTTACAGGCTATCGCCCCAGGCTGGGGAAGGTGTACACACTCATAATCCCAGCAATACTAAGACCCATAATTCCAGTGCACCATGAGTCAGTCTCAAACTCTAGAAGTCACTGTCTGATGACTGCATGAGGCTTTGAGGAGACAACTAGACACAAACCATAACACCTGTCATGCACTCAAAGCCCATAATTGGTGGATAAGTGCATGAATGAAAAACCATATTAAATTTGAAGCTGGGCACAGTGGCTTATAGTGTAACTCGAAGAAAGCCTATAATCCAAACACTGGGGAGGTTGAGGCAGGAGGATTTTTGTGAGTTCAAGGCCAGCCTAGAGTAGATAGCGAGTTCAAGGGCAGCCTAGAGTATATAGTGAAAACATGTCTCGATTTAAAAAAAAAAAAAAAGAGAGAAAAGTAAAAGAAAACATTTTCTCCTTGACATGGTGCACCTACTCTTGCAAAAATGTATTTTTGGCAAGCTTAGAAAAACACTCAGGCACGTCTGTTAGGATCAAGCCTCCTGGATAAGAAAGACAGTGACGGGCTGGGGAGATAGCTCAGTGGTTTAAGTGCCTGTCTCACAAGCACGAGGTTCTGAGTTCGATCCACAGTACCACATGCTATGTTGACCCCAGAGCCCTGGACGCACTTGGCCAGCCATGAACCCAGACATGGTGGCGCACACCTATAGTCCCAGTGCCGGAGAAGCTGACGCTGGAGGCTCCCTGTGAGTCCTAGCTATGTAGCAAGAACCTCAACAAAAACAAAAATTCAAATTTAAAATTTAAAAAGAAAGACAGAGAAGCCTGGGCCACCAAACGCTTCTACCTAGTGTGAGATGACTTCTTTTATTGAAAGCTGAGCTTCCAGTTCTCATCTTGTGGATGAGACACTCATGTTCCCTGGGCCTCTGGAGAGGGTCATGTGACACAGGGTCCCATCAAGGTTGGAATTCACAATAGAAGCAGCGTTTTGGGGGAGGAGTCATAGATGCAGAAGACCCTGCAAAGAGTACTCGTGATGCTAAGCACCCAACAGCCAGCTCCCAAGGAGGCTGTGCACGCCAGCTCCCCTGCCGGTTGTAGATATTTGCACAGATACCAGACGTCAGTTCGCTGTTATCTCTGTCCCTCACACAGCCAAACTGACACAACAAGAAAGGTGATGACATAGGTTGTGTCACCACGGATGCAGGCAAGGCCACAACATAAGTTTATAGGACTGTGTTGATGCTTTTTGTCAAACTAAGGCTGAATTACTATAGAAAATTTGGGAGCTACAAAAGGGAGGAAAAAAAGTAAAAGATTCACTCTTTTGAAATAAATATTGTCATATTTCAGGGTGTATCCATTCCATTTTTTCCTTTTATATGTGTGTGCGTGAGAGACTGAGTTTTGTTTTATTTTTTAATAAACTCATTGACTACATACTGTTTTGCAATCTGCTGCTTCTACTTCTTTCTACTCCATTTTTTTCCATGTCACTGCACCCCTTTCCCTTGCGTAATGGTTATGGCTGGCTAGTTCTCAATTAGAACAATGTGCCATGGTTTATTAAAACCAATTTCCTAGAGCTAAACCCTTACACCCACAACCAGGATGAGACTTTTCACAGCTGAGCTTTTCAGTGTCCAATACTACTTTCTTTGAAAATAAACTGGAAGTGGAATTGTTAGGCCACCAGGAAGGCAGTGGGTTAGGTTTGACGCCACTTGTACGACTGCTCTCTGCTTAACAAGAAAACTTGGCCTGGGGGCCTCAGTGGTAAAGCACTTGCCTGGCCTGTGTGAGGCCCTGGAGTCGATCCACGGCATCAGCGGGGAGGAAAAGAAGACGAGGAAAGCGTCTCCCATGTGTAGAGCAGATAGGCAGAGGCCTCGCAGGAGCGGCCCTAGCCGCATCATCGCCTGGCTCTGCTCAGAGTGTGGCTACTCATGCTGCCTGGATTCCTCCTGGGGAGCTCCAGAGTCCTGTGAGGTCCAGTGCCCAGCTGGGACCAAGTGGCAGCCTGGGCCCAGAATTCAGCCATGCTCGACACTGCAGCCTGTGCTGCTTCCAAACTCACCCCCGGCTCTTACTTATATGCTGGAAAAACAGGCCAAGGAGTTGCTTTGAGGTGGGGGACAGTTTACAAAGCATCTGTTTACAGAAAGCAAGCAGGGGTGGGGCTGGGAGGGGCTGGCCTTCAGAACAACCTCCATGTCAGTATCCTAGGAACTTAACCCAGTGAAAAAGGACCTCTTGTTGGCATCAGAGTCCAAGGACAAGGGTTTTGTCTCATGCATTCTTCCAGGCACCCCAGGCCCCTTCCAGGTAGAACCCTCTTTAAGTCCTCTAGGGTCATAAATGAGTGGCAACTTTGGGTAAGGAGGGGAAGACTGGAAGTGGCGGCTCGCATCCCCTCTGCTCTTATTTGGCGGGATTGCTGATGGGGCCACACTTAACGACAAAGGAAGTGGGGATGGGGCATGGGGCTCTGAGGCTGGAAGGAGAGAGAGCACACAGAGGCTGGCACACGGCAGCGCCATCGGCCAAGGGTGGAAGGCAGGTGGGTTTCCTTCCAGGCCCTCAGGGACTTAGAACAATTCACGATTCCTCCGTTGAGCCAAATACACTAAACTGGATCTGATACCTAGGACCCCTACCCCGCGTTCAGGTCCAGCTCTGGCCCTACACAAGTGAGGTGCAGACTCTGTGCCCATCACTCACTGGGTGTGGGACCTTGGGCAAGCTGCCAGCCTTTTCTGTGCCTCACTTTACTCATCTGAAAAGCAGGGCTAATGACCAGAGCTGTGTCATCGGCAGTGACAAGGATTAAATACACAGTATCATGAAGTATATTCCTGCCTTTAACAACTTCCTGTCCGGGATCAGGAAATAGGTGAGGGAGCTACAGGGATGACTGCAGGTGCGCCAAGCAGGATGCTCCACGCGGCGCAAGTCTTATCTAAGAGTCAGCGGCTGCTGTGGGAACGGTGGGGGGGTGGTTGCTGCTCGGAGCCCTTAGCAGTTACTGGTCTTCTTGGGCCACTTCCTGCTCTGGAAAGTGGGGGAGATAACACTTCCTGTGGAGCTGCTGCTGAGTAGAGGCACGGAGGGGACATGCTGCAGGCATCTGGCCAGACAGCTGCTCCATGAGCAGCAGACACTGTGTGCCATTCATCAAGGTGTGCCAGGCATCACACAACTGCCTCACCCTACTCCACTGTCAAAGGTCAGTGTGACAATCCGGGCTCTCCTTCAGTATGGGCCAAGACAAAAAGAATGCCGCTGCCAGAGCCGGCTCCCATGTTCACTGCCCGTCCATTGTGCACGGGCACATGCAGCCGCATGTGTATTATTCTGCTCCTGAGGACACCATGCCCTGCCGCACCAGCTCCGTTCATCACAGATTAAAAGGCACTGCCCTTCCCAGCTGCCTTCCTGCAGACAGTCACCCTCCTGCAGGAGCAATGCCTCTGGGACCCAAGGGACCTCTCCTCCCATCTGCACCCCACCTGGGAGCCAGGCAGTGGCTCTACTTCAAGTAGTCTGGACTAGTGTTGGCCACTGGCCAGCAGACTGGCATTGCACGCTCCCCACAGCCACCTTGAGCCTTCTGGGCCCTGCCTGGTCCTGCCACGATGGCCCATAAAGGTCTCCTCTAAAAACTCCTCATAGGTCCTGGTTCTTGGTCACCTTCTTCCAACACCCACCTCTCCTTGGTGCCAGCCTCTCTTGGAAAAGTATCTAGGTTGGGAGTCTCTCTTGCTACCAAGGATCCTAGGGACCATGAGGGCCTGATGTTGTTCTGAGCCTCCTCATCATCCCAGATCTCAGGACACCAGCTTGCTTCCAAGCCGCCTTTGTCCCTTGTCACCTCCTTACCTCTAGTCCCCTTAGAAAGTTTGGTGGCCCTGGGCGGTCAGACTCTATCTTGTCCTGAGAGGAGTCAGGGTCTCTGCATCCTTCATGAGCTGCACCTCATTCTTGCCGACAGAACACAGGCACACAAGCTTTGAAAGTTAATCAGTTTAACAATAACCCACAACTGTCGGACCAACTCAGGCTTTCAAAGTTGACCCATTCCTGAACAATATTTTACCATCTACACTGTCACTCATCCTCTTAAGTACTTACATAATGAAATCCAACATTGCATTTGAAGTACTGGGGATTGAACCAAGTGTTTTGTAGTATGTTAGATCCAGAGCCCTGCTTTCATTTCTTCATTCTGAGACAAGGTCTCACTAAGCTGCTGAGTTTTTTAGGCTGGGTTCTGTCTCACAGTCCTCCTGCCTTAGCCTTCCAGAGTGCTGCAGCTACAGGCATGCACTACCACACCTGGCCTGAATACATCTTTAAGTTTAAATTCAAATTAAATATTTACCAAGTGTTTCTACATAGTTATTGGCTAGGTACTAGGAATACACAGTCTCATGAAGTATATTCCTGCCTTTAACAACTTCCTGTCCAGGGATGGAAAGAGATCAGGAAATAGGTGAGGGAGCTACAGGGATGACTGCACTTCTGTGCATGCAGGGGGTCCAGACGCCTGGCTGGACCTGAAGGGACGTGATCACTCAGCTACACACAAGCAGGATGCCAAGCTGGGCCTCTTGGCAGTGGAGACCACAAGTGGCCACAGGGATGATGACCAGTAGGGATCCCCTACAACCCACATGGAGCCACTAGAGTGCCCTGTTGAAGGTAGAGAGAGCACGAGATGGGGTGGCAGGAGGGCCCACAGGCCCAGCATAGCACGCCCGGATCTCCCTGACCTCAGCACAGAGAGGCCCACATCCCAGGAACCCTGTCCATGCTGAGCAAAGCAGGGTCGCTGGTCACTCTACTAGACCAGCTCTCTGTCATGCTAAGAACCTGGATGCTTTGCAAAGAGGACAAGGAGCCAGTGGAAGATCACAAGCAGGCAATGAGGCGACTGGATTTGAATTCAGGATTGACACAAGGAAACGTATGGGCCCTGCTTCCATCCAAAGAGTGGCTAGATGGTTAGTCAAGCACTTGGTTGGCTTGAGAGACTGGTACAGTGAACTTCCGGGTGTGCCTGAGGGGAGTTGTGGCCTTACAGACTAGGTCTGGACTCTGGTCCCTTCTTCTTCTTGGAGCGTTATCCCGGCGTTCTGCTTCCAGCTGTGGACAAGTGAGTTGCTCCTCTTACCATACCCTTGATATTCCTGCCTTGGAGCCGACTACAGACAGAACCTTCTGGAATAGTGAACCCAGTGGAACATCTTCTCCCTTATGCTGTAGAGGTATTCTGTTGCAGAGACCGGAAAGGTGATCATGCCGCGGACGTACCTTCTTTCACGAGCACTTCCGGCACCTCGCCCTATGGGACCTACAATGCCTGGGAGCACTCTGAGCACCGATGCTCTCCCTGAAATAGAAGGTTCTGCTGCTTCTTCTGGCCTGCCGTCCTTGGAGGATGGCACAGAGGGTCCCTTAGATGGGGATTCTTCCCTCCCACAGGCCACATACCTCATGGTAGCCCATGTGGAAGCACTGCACTTCCTGGTAGCCCACTGGACATGAAAATTCCAGAGGTTGCTCGAACATGCCGTAGGTTTCCACAACCAGCACAAACACTAGTCAGGTCCTTGCAGACTCTCAGAGCCAGGGGTATGCCATCTCTGATGCAATGGAACCCCAGTAGCTTAGGGAAAACCAATATGGGGAGAAGCTGACGGTACCCAGCTTGACAGATGAGAGCATCGCTGTGCTGTGTTCAGATTAAGGCTGGCTAGACCTCACCAGACAGGGGACAATATGCCATCTATTATTTATTTAATTTTTTTTTGTCTTTTTGAGACAGGGTCTCGCTATGCAGTTCAGGCTGGCCTTGAGCTCACTTTCGTAGCCCAGGCTGGTCTCGAACTCGCACCGATCCTCCTGCCTCAGCCTCCCGAGTGCTGGGATTACAGGCGTGCGCCACCACACCCGGCTCCATCTATTATTTATTACTCGTGTTTACATGAAAAGATTCCACTCATGTGGCTAATCTCAAGTAATGTCAACACCAGAGTGGGTAAGATGAGGCAGAAGGGACGTTCTGTGTGGAAGCCTTGAAGCCCCACCGGGGCAAACCAGCAGCCTCCCGCCTTCTGCAATGGCAGCACGTGGCATTAATTCCATAACCTTATGACATATGTTCATGCAGACAGACACTAACACTCTACCCCAAAACCCTTGCGAAATCTGTTGCAGGAAGGCTGGATGGTGACTTGGAGAAGCTCACGAAGCACTGTTGGCGGCTGCAGGGCTGGGCGCAGCGCAGAGACAGGCAAGCCAGGGAAGCCATCAGGAGCTTGCGGGCGGGGT
This sequence comes from Myocastor coypus, assembly GCA_004027025.1. Classification (NCBI taxonomy): domain Eukaryota; kingdom Metazoa; phylum Chordata; class Mammalia; order Rodentia; family Myocastoridae; genus Myocastor; species Myocastor coypus. Next base: position 6,651 of record PVJA010027345.1, read on the forward strand.
GGGTGGGCGTTGTGGTGGAGGCAGGATGCCACAGAGCCAGCTAGGTGAAACCCGGGAGAGGGGGTGCCTGGGGCTCTGAGCTCCGCAGAGGCACAGCCTCTCAGGGGTGGCCGCACCTGCCAGATGTCGAGCTTGTCCCAGGTTGCTCTTCCCCTCAGCTTCCCCGCCCCCCTCTTGGTGCAAAGTAGCAGCCACTCGGGAGCCTGTGCGGACAACAGCGAGAAAACGCGGAGAAGACAAACATTTCCCGCTGAATCAAGTGTGAGACGCAGGCGTGCACTTCTTCCAAGTGCCACTCTCCTTGTCCTTGCTTCCCGCATGCCCCTCTCCGCTGCCATCCCAGGCAGAGCCTCTGCTCCTTCCCTGTTCTCTCTGGCCCCTGTGGCTTTCCTTCAGAGGCTCCGCCCCCAGTCACAGGCGCCTCTGTGACCTCATTTCCTGTCTCACCACCACCTGGCCAGTCCCTGAGCCACTGACCTGTCACCAGCAGACCTGCCCTGACCTCCAACAGGCACTGCTGTGAAACGCCTCTGCCCCTGGGTGAACTCTTGCTGGAGAGGGAATCCAGAAAGGTTGAGGAATTTGATCCAAGATCACACAGTAAACAAGGCACAAGGCCAGGACTCGAACTGAGGCCGGAGGAGAAAAGAATCACCCAGGCGCTCCCTGTTTCTGGCACTGAGTCTGGGGCTGAGGAAGCTAGAATGCCCTGGTGCCTCTACCCACAAGGACCCCAGAGCCTGGCCCAGCAAACATCCTACTGTCTGGGTCCTGCTGTCTGGATGGCATCTCAGAACTTCCTGAAATTAAAATTGCCTGGGACACGAGCGCCTCATCTGTCCTTTTGGAATGGACATCAAAGTCGGAGTGAAAGCCATCCTCCACTAGCTAGCTGGCAGAGACCGAGTGGGTTTTACAAAAGGAGCATCTCGGCTGTGAGGGATGTCCCACCCACCGCACCCAGCTCTCCATCTGCCATTTCTAAGGCCCATCCGCATGAGCCGCTTTCATCACCACCAGCACTATCATAGCAAATAGAGAGGCGCCGCTCTTCATTAGAGGTGCACACTGACTCTGATTCAGCGAGTGCAGCCTATCAGTGATTCGCTGCATGCACACAGCGCCGTCACCCTGCGTCTGCCTGGGAACTGATAAGGTGCCCCGAGCTAGGTTCTGCCAAGCAGCAGTACGAGAGGATGCATCCGAGCCAGAGGCACGCCGCCAAGGAATAGGTGCAGGGTGGGGAACAAAGAGGACCCGAACGACATCTCCCAGCAAGCAGCACAGACTGGAGATGAGAATGGCGTAGGCATCCCTGGAAGAGCCCAGCCTCCGCTTTCTGCTGGCCCAGAAGAGTCTGCTGCAACTTGGAAGTCAAAAGAGCAATGACAGGTGCACGGGCCCTGGCTGTGACAGCCAGACGGAGGGGCAGAGCTGTGTTTGCACTATGCATCACTTCACCACACATGGAGCTTGTCTCACACATACGTGCCACAAACCTCCTCCTCCTCCTCCTCCTCCTCCTCCTCTTCCCTGGAGAGGGGCTGTTTGTTCACGCCCAGACACGCTGCCTCATCAGGCACTGTCTCCTCTGAGCTTCCACCGCCCTCCTGCTCCCAGCCACACCTCTGCAGTCTATGGCGGAGGCTTCACACGCTTCTCCTCACCCTGCAAGCCCGGCACAGCTGCCGCCCCTCACCTCCTGACCTTTGCAGCTTACACCAGTGAGCAGGCTCGCTCTGTGTTCCTGGAGGAAGGAAAGGAAATGAAAACCCTGGTAGCCCTGGTGAGAAGACAAAATCCTGCCCCAGGTGCCGACCTGCTCATCCTTCTAGTTTGTCTTTGAGCCTCTCAGGGCCTTGACAGTTTTGTCAACATAATGGGCAATATCCTATCCTGAATATTCAAGTCCTCTTTGGGAAGCCTCCTGTAAGTCAAAACCCATGCTCATGGGGCTGGGGAGATGGCTCAGCAGTCTAAAGCATCTGCTTATGCAAGCTGAAGCAACCACAGGGATCGTGGTTCGGTCCCCAGCCTCACCCCCATCACAGACTGAACCAGCCATAATATAAAGAAAAGAAAAGAAAAAACCCAATGCTCAAACCCAGTTCAAAACTTCCTATCCTTTATTCACACTTGCGTCACATCAGGCACAGTGCTGTGTGTGAGGAACATCAGGGCACCATAGAGCCGATGGTGAAATATCTCAAGCCAGTGAGCAGAACAACATGTTGCAGCTCAGGGCTCTGCAGTGGCTGAGGAGGGACCCTGCAGCAGCCTAGGAGTGGAAGGGCAGAGCAGGAGAAGAGACAGCGATGAGCACGCAGGCATTCTGGGCATAGCATCTCTAGCCAGAGGGAGGAGCAAGCCCGCAGAGAGAAGGCTACAGCGTGGGGTCCTCACACACTCCCTGACAACAGCGCCTACCTGCTGAGCTTTCTGCATTCTTGGGACAGTGCAATAAAAGAAGTCCCAAGACATTTTAAAAGCTATCTCCTTAGTATTGCAAGAAAGCAAGACCTGGCAAGATAGCAGAGCTTGTGCAGGACCAGGGCTGGGTCTCTGGACTCCTGTTCCTGTAGGCACAGCCCCCTCCAGCCCTCCTGATGCCTGCAGCTTCCTCCTCCAGCTGGCCCATCCCACTGCTCACCCAACAGTGGAGCTCAACTGAAAGCAGCCCCAAGGGCAGCTCAGGGAGTGATGCGTAGAGCACTGGTGTGACCCAGACAGATGAACACTTGTTAAATGCACATAAGCACATGCTTAGGGCCAGCGCTGCTTCCCACATGAAGCTCTCCCTGGCCACTTCTCCAGTCTTCATAAGCCTCCTTTGTTGTTCTGGAGCCCCAGAGCCCATGTCTGGGACACTTGTCACACTTTAATTATGCATTCATTTACTGTCTTCCTTGCTAAGCGGGACATTCCAGACAGCATCTGGCATATAGGAAGTTTTCAGTGAGTAGTGTTACATAGATGGATGGATGGGTGGGTGGGTGAGTGGGTGAGTGGACAGGGGGGTGGGTGCATGAGCAGATGGACGGATAGGGGGGTGGATGGATGGATGGATGGATGAATAAGTGGGTGGGTAGATGGATGGATGGATGAGTTGGTAGGTGTGTGGATAGGTGGATGAGTAGATGGATGGGTGGATAGGTGGGTGGGTGGATGGATAGATGGATGGATGGATGGATGCATGGATAGACAGATGGATGAATGAATAAGTGGGTGGGTAGATGGATGGATGAGTTGGTAGGTGTATGGATAGGTGGATGGGTGGATGGATGGATGGGTGGATAGCTGATTGTATGGACTATCAAAAAAACTGAACAAGGGGCCCGGAGGGATGGCTCAGTGGTCTAAAGCGCCTGCTTGGGAAAGCTTGGGCGGTTTCAGGGACCGCGGTTCAATCCCCGGCACCACATGCTGCGCCAGTCCTTCCCTCTGGGCGGGCTGAGCCAGCCATAAAAATGAGTGAATAAACAAACAAAGGTTCTGAAACAAGAAAAAATAAATAAATAAATAAAATTTTTTAAAAAGTCTAAAAAAAAAAAAAAACTGAACAAGCCTATTTTTTTGAGGAACACCATGAGATTGCAAAACAATTCAAAATAAACAAAGAACTTGGGATCAAGTCCTGCTCCACTAGTCACTAGCACTGTGGCAGTAGCCAAGTTCCTTGTTTCCTCTGAACCCCTTGTTATCTTCCTCAAGGTTCGAGATGCACCTACCTCGGGTCTGTCATGAGGCTTAATCAGGACGGTCCTTGTGAAGGGGATTTGTAAGCTTCCAACTGCCTGTACTAAATCTGTTTGCCAGTTAGGGTGCATCACTGACAAATAAAATGAAATACATTTTAACTCAGTTTTAATAACTAGAGTATGTAACCCAAGACTACATATATGTGCCCAAATAAGAAAAATTTTGAGGAAAAAAAAAAAAAAAAAAAAAAACAGGAAAATGCTACATAAAACAGAACGCAAGGTTTTTCTTAACAGAATCTCCCTCTACTTGCCTCTTCCCTATGAGACATCCAGCTTTAGTGACCAAGCACTGAGATGCTACCTCCCTTCTGAAGAGGGACAGAGAAGTCCACCTCAAGGAAACAAAGTCTGTGGTTGCGCCGTGACCAGCCAACTAAGCAACAGCTTAAACCTCTAGGTATTTAATTTTCTTGCCTGGTCTCTTCCAAAATCCCCTTCAACCTCCATCCCAGGATATTTATAGGAATATTTGTGTTTTTAATAAAAACAGGCCTTGTGAGCAGAGGCTAATAAAATGATCGTAAATGCGCACCCCTACCCCCACCACCCAAAGATGGAACATAAAGAGCCGCAGGAACACAAGTGATAATAACATGAGATTCTTTTGTGGAGACCTTCCGGCAAGCTCAGTGTTTCATTAGGTGGAGTGACAGGATCTGATCATCTGTGCGGACAGGGGCGAGAGGCTTCCGTGTAATTCTGCAGATAAATTCATGTCCATCCCTGCCACGGAACCCAGCGGCTCGCATACAGAAACTCCACGTGGTACCCTGAGCAGCGCTGGCTGATGGAGCGCTCTGATATCTAATTTAATAGGAAGGAGAGGCTGGGAGAACTGTAAATTCAGACTGATGTGCTTGCAGCGAGAGCTGAGCTTGGTAGGGGGAGGAACAGACACTGAAACTCTAGCTCTAGGAAAAGGACAATGCCCCAAGAATTTTGCTGACAAGGAAAGGAGCCCCAGTACATTGCCTGCTCTCCCACTGACTCCTGGCCTGTGACCAGGGTAAATTTAAACATAACTTGGGGGGCTAGGGCCACAGCAGGCAAACAGCACCACTGCTGCAGGAGTGTCCCACAATATTCTCAGGGAGCAAAGAGTACTAGCCCCAGACTGCGGGACTGGCCTCAAGTCTAGGGACAGCAAAGACAGCAACTGGCTCACGCTGAAAAGTTAGACAGATGAGGGACCTTTAAGAAGTGGCCACCCATAGCTGGTGTTGGGCCAGAATTTGGAAAGAATGCAGAAGCCTGAGAAGCTCTCATTGTCCAGGGAGCTTTCAGTGAGGCTGGAGAGGAGGATGGCAATGTCCTGGTCTCGACTTAGAGACTGGACTGGGCAGCTGGGGGCACCTCACTGGAAGCAGCATCCCACCACAAGGACAGATAAAATTTGCTCTCTGGAGGGCGGCGAATAGGGAGTGGGGTGGGGCAGAGGCCTTGGTGAAGAGACTCAGGCTCATGGCCGAAGAGAAGAAAGGGCCCTAACGGGGAAGAGAACGACACAGGAGAGGTCAAACTGCCAGGTGGACCGAATACTTGGGAACAGAGGGTGGTAAGGTTATGTTTCTGGGATGCACAGAGGCCAACCTGTCCTGGGCTCATGGTATTCCAAGCTTAGATTTCCTATGGTGTTTCTATTAGATGGTTGAAGAAATGGGTATGTAAGTACAGTTGCATAAATGCAGCACGCAGGTTCCAAACAAGTGGATTCTGCCAAAGCAAGCAGTATCAGAGATCTCTGAACTTTGTGTCCCCAGAGCCTGCACCATGGCACCATGTGAACACCCGGTAGTCCACTGAGAGGTCACCCTAAGGCCATACGGCAGGCACTAAGACAAACCATCCCTTGGTGATGCGGAGATTTTTAAATGGGTAGGTTTTTTGTTTGTTTTTTGTTTTTTAAAGCCTTCCAACAACAATTTTCCTTGAATACATTGGTATTTCGATTCCCAGATACACAGTCAACTACTGGGGCTGACCAAGGGATCTGGACGCCAGGTTTCTGCATACATAACAACCCAAGAACAAGGTTATGTGGGAGGTCAGAGAAGTGCATTCTGTGAGGGATGCAGGCTGGTGATGTACGAGGTACGTGCTGGCCACGGGGCATCTTCACAGCGGCTGTGAAGCACACATATTGTGTCTTGCTCTCTGGACAACTAAGAAAGAGCCATTTTTAGTGTAAGTTCTGAATTATTATCACCACACACAGTGCCTCATTTTATGTAAGTCATCTGAACTGAATTGATAATACCTTTGCAGAGCAAGAAATAAGCAGATCGCGTCGAGTACAGTGTGTCTTTCCGCCTCATTCCTCATCTATAAAATGATATCTGGCTCATGATTACTCTTTCCTTTAACATATAGCAAAGACTTGCAGGCCCTGTCCACTCATAGCTGCATCCAGGAACAGAGTGACTGCAGCTAATATGATGACGGCCTCAGATATATGAATGTCCCACATAAGCATGGAATGTCATTTCAGGTGGGGTAACGTGGTGATACACAGAAACCAAATGGCCAGAGAAAGGCCAGAGAGTGAGAAACAGGGTCCTGCAGGAGGAACTGGGTTAGACGATGTGGTCACAGGCTGGGTCCTGTAGGAAGGCTGGTATACACCTGAAAATCCTGGGGAGTCATCTCCCCACCAGGGAGGACAGCAGGTATGATGAGGTTGACTTCGAAGAGTTGGCACCATCAAGAAAGGCATGGTGGCCAACAGGGCCAAGGGACAGAGACAAACCTGGGGAAGTGCCAGACTGGGGAAGCGCACAGAGGCCAGGCCTTGCAGCACCTTCTAGTCATGCAGGGTGGAGATTGAGGCAGAGGGTAGGTGAACAGCTGGACCTAGAATCAAAAGTCTGAGAGTTACCAGCAGCGAGGTAGAGGGAAAGCCCCGAGAGCTGGGTAAGACTACTTGCCAAGTTCCAGAGAGGAGAAAAGGGCTGAGCTCTGAGCCCCGAAGCCCTCGACCTTCAGAGGATGAACCACAAGGGAGACCGAAAGGCAGGAACCATTGACCCAAGTTGGGGCAGGATAGGGACAACTGCCTTGATTTTGAGGACACGACCTGGGGTGATGTCTGTGAAGTCTTTCTGTGGATTTCAGCGAAGACTCAGCTCTCAAAACTGTTATTCACCTCCTCTCTATTTCAGATCCAAGGAAGTCCTTCAGGTTTAGAATAAGGAAGGAAACAACATAGACACAGCATTCCCCTACTTGAATAAAAAAGAATACAATAAAACTGGTAAGGTTAAGGCTGGGGAAATAGCTCAATGAGCTGGCAAGGGCAAGATGCTGAGTTCAACCCCCAGCACACACAAAAAAAAAAAAGTGGTAAGGTTAAAATAAAAAAGTTTTCTATAAATCCCGAAGGGCTCAATTCAGTGCAGTGATTAGAAGAAGAAAGAACAGAAATAATTAGAACGTAATGTTGATGGGGCCAGAAAGCCAGGCACACGTCTCCGGGCCATTTCTCATGCCGAGACCTCTCTGGTCCGGTCCCCTGCTGTCTCGTGGAGGTGGGCAGCGCACTGAAGCGGAGGGAGCCTGCCTGCTTGGTGCCAATGCCTGCTGGGTGCTTCCCTTCAAGCACAAAAGGATGAGGGCTTGGTGTTGGAGGCCCCCCGCTCTGCTCTGCAGGCACCCCAGACATCTGGAGGGGAGCCCTGCCAGCCTCTGCGTTGGCCCTCTGAGCCCGCCAGAAAAAGGTCTTGCTGACAGCCACTTAATACTCAGGCCACGCTCCATCTGAAGAAAAGGCAAACCCAGCTGCCATCTAACACACAGCAAATGTGGACCCTCCCGTGGTGAACCGAATGGATGGGACAACAAACAAAGCTCCTAGACCTTCAGGGGTAAACAGCCCCACAGGAAGAACCAGAAGAATTCTTGCCTGGCACTTTTCGCCTGGGACACACATGCCCATTCGTGATCTTACAAAGTGCTAGGTCATAGACAAGGGTGCCACCCTTTATTCACAAAGGAGAAAACTAAGGAACACAGAGCATAGCCCAAGAGCTTATCGGACACAGAGTATTAAACTAGAATCACACTCAAGTTCCCCAGTCCTTACCTAAAGGGTTGGCACGAGGACTGAAGAAATATGTGTATTGGCAGTTCTGAGATGTCCGGACTCGCAGAACAGAGTCAGGCAAGTCCGATTTTGAGTTGAAGAGCGTCTGCCTGCACCTTGGCTTACTAAGGATAAAACACATACAAAAGTTACTCTTTACCTCTGCAGTGCTTTGCCTAGTAAAGTCCGCCTTCCTCTAAGGGTGTCGTAAAAATTAAATGTGTCGAAAAGTGCACAGCTCAATCCCTGGTTCATGGTACGTGCTTGACAGATGTTAGCTTCTTTCAGTAGCAATGACAATATCATCACTACAAGTTGGAATGGCTCTGGGCCAGTGGCTTTTCCTTTTGAATTGAGGACAGTGGGGAAGGGTGTTGTTGGCACTACAACCCGTTGGGAAGGGGAAGCGCCTGGTGACCCCAAGTGCAGAATCTGAAAGCAAGGGCTTGAGTGCTGGCTCCCTAACAACTGTTCTCTGAGAGAACTGTCCTGCCCCACTGGGAAAACAAAAATAATAAGCACTACCTATTTGCTACCTTCCTCTGAAAATCAACTTAAATAATGCACACAAGGTTCTTCACACGAGGTCTGGCTCCTGCTAAATGCATAACAAAAGTTGGCCATTGCAACTGATCCCTACTTTTCTGCAACTTGTTTTTCCCCTGATAGCAAAGATTATCAACATCAGTGTGCTATGTGACATTGGCTAAGCCCCTCACCATCTGATAGTCCCCATTTGTTAAATGGTGACTTGGGCTAGCAGATCTTAAAGCTTCGCCTCCTACGTACAAGGTTCCAGCAGCTCAGAAACCAATAGCCAAGAGAATGTTCCTTCCCAGTGGTCATCAAGTCCACCCAAAACTAAGAGCTGGAGAGCCCTGCTGACTGCTGCTACCCAAGCCTGGATGCTCTACCGCCTGGTGCATGCCCCTTTAACGCTGACTGTCAGTAATGCTGGCCTTCAAGCAAGTGCAGAGGATGTCCCTGCACTGTGGCAAGCCAGCAAGCATAGACTCCATGTTCTCTGTGGTCAGGTACCTCCAGGCCCAGCCCAGACTCTGATGTAGCACATTCCTGAGCTATTTCAGGACCCAAAGAAAGTATCAGAGGGAAGACACAATTACTCTCTCCCGTCCTTCCTCCATAAACATTCTGCCTCAGTGTTGTAATGACGCCCCCTCATGACCTAAAATATATAGCAGAAACACCTGAGCAGTGGACAGACACCTGCCAGAAAGCAGTTTCATACGGGCCTGCACTGCTCAGAGTCACCGGAAAGTGCATGACACACTGTCATCAGCACAAGGGCAGACTATGGAAAATTAGAACCAGACTCTGCTGAGGAATCCGAGAACAACTTGCCAAGCAGAACAGCACAAGACGGCTTGCTCACCTCTCCCCATCTCCCAAGACTGGCTCAGTGAAACGCAAAGGCCTAACAAGAAGGCTTACCCACTTCCTTATTAGCCATTCTCTCACCCATTCAGGCCAAATTGCTATTTGATGCAACAAGGAAATGTGTCGAATACATTATTAATCGGGCTCCACCAAGGAAAGGTCATGGGGGTGACTGGCACAATTACAGGAAGAGGGCAACAGGCCAATCAGAGAGCATGGCGGGGAGGAGGTGAGTCAGTGCAGAAAAATTACGGAAGGCTGGATGTGACTGGAAGCAATGTATAGGCAACTGGCCCCAACTGGACACATGTGAGGCTTTGCTCTTCAACTGTTCACTGTTACAAGAGAAACCTCTTCACTCCAAGACACCCAGTAGTACCAGGAAGTCAACCTAGAAACTCAGACCTGGAGCTCAGTAACAAAAGCCACTTGATTTAGCAGATTGATCGGAAATTTATCAGGCTGCTTAGAGTTCCAGCAAGAAGAAATGTCAGGGTGCCCGGCAAAGGAAATTAAGACTTGTTATTTTTTGACTCCCTGGTACGGCTGTTCAATATTCTCAAAAGCCTCACAGGGACACAGGTTTCCTCAAAAGCTTTCCAGAATGAGTAGGCTGGGATGAGGAAACGGCCCCCAAACTGCCTTAGCCAGGCATTGATTCCTCCGAATCAATGTGCATTTAATTCTACAATAAAATAGTAGTGAACCACCTAGATCTCTCTTGGGCTCAGAGCTCAGAGAAAATCTCTGAGGAAGTCACAAAAGTTTTCAGAGGATATTGTGCCAGGCAGGACCACACCATGCAGCACTAAAATCCCCAGACCCCGGGAACGGTCCTGGCTAAGGATTTCTTTTTAAAAGGAATCCCATTAAGTGATAACTACAGGGAGAGCTATCCATCTTACTTATCTAACACAGAGTGGAGCAGGCAGAAATGAAGTTGTGGTCATTTTACAAGGTTTTTAGATTATTAATCTGAATCATCAATGAAAGCTTTCATTAAATTGCACCCTAGGAATTGATTTGCAATGGGTCGTTCCAACGTGCTATGCAAAGTTGCTGTAGAAAATTAGTCATCCAGGACTCCCTACAGAATAGAGACATGACATCCGGGCATCTGTTAAGTTTGCTCAGAAACATATGCGAGTCCTTTTTTAAAGAACCATAATTACATCCTGCTGAAGCCCCCAAGGACCTTGCTAACTGCCTTTGTATTACAGCATCCATTTCCCACTCAGGAGGCTCCACTCTGCTGTTGAGATGTGCATTCCAGTCTTCTGGCCTGGCCAGCAGACCTTCCCAGCCATGGCCTGCACGTGGTCAGGTCCTCCATGTTCCAAGCAGACCAGCTCAGAGGAAGCAGGAGTTGCAAGGCGCTGAGTCTAGAGATCCTTTGTTAAAACACAGCCCAGAATTTGGAGCTGAAAGAGATGTTAGCAGGGAGCCAGGCAAAGGCTCTCACTTTCAGATGGCGCATTGAGGAACAGAGAGGGAAGTGGTTGGTCCAACGTCACACAGCTGACGCTGAAGCAATATAGGGTATGGTGGTTATAGCACGGGCTCTGGGGCCACAGATCTCATCCACAGTCTCTCACTTATTGGCTGTGTGACTATGTGGCAAGGTGGTAAGCGCTCACCTTCCCTGGGCCACAGCACCTTTATAAAACATTAGCAGTGGCAGTACCTGTGTGTGATAGTTGCCCAGTGAACCATGGTTGTTAGTGATAATATCTGGCTCATCTTCCCAAAGTGGACCTCATGCAGTCTGTGTGATACCTTGTGAGGGAGGAAGGCTGGGATTAGGAGCCTCATCACACAGAGGCAGACAGTCGTGGCATGAGTCTTCCATGGGTGCTCAGGCCCTCGTTCCAGTTGGATCCTGCTACGGGAGGGAGCTGGGGCCCCTCGTCCCCTCATCAGCTTTCTGCATTTGCCTGGAGATGAACAGGGAAACTGGAGGAAACTTGGGTACTTGTCTCGACATGGGAGAAATCAGCATGGCTGCCTAGGCCCTGACCTGCGGGAGGGAGAGAGCTGTTGCACCTGCGCCTGCTGTGTGCATTGGAGGCGCACATGTCCGGGAGGCGACGTAGTCCTCCAGGAGCCTACAGCATAGTTTCAAGCTGACATCAGAGTCCTTGTCAATGTTCCATCCGCCTGCCCTCCTGACCCTCCAATCTGGCCTTTGGGAAAATGTAATTGCCCGCTCTGAGTGACACTGGAGCTGTGCGGATGATAAAGTTGTAGGCAGTCACTTTGCGATTATGAGCCCTAATGGAAAGAGAAATGGGCTGCATGAGTGTGTGAGTGGATGAATGAATGAACGAATGAACTCTGTGCTCCGCAGAGCGGTATGGTGACATCTCCATTAACGCCTCTTTTGGGAACTCAGTCCCTGGAAGGACAGCAGACATGAATGGGGCCACATGGGCTGTCTTTGGTTCCAGCCCTGTGCTGCATGCAGGCTGTTCTGGGTCTTGCGGAGGATGGCTTTGTGGGGTTCCCAGGGAGAACTCTGGGCCCTCAGAGAAGGAAGCGTGGCCACTTCCTGAGCCCTGGGACAGAGACACCCCAGGAACGCACAGGCCTGGGACAGCAGATGAAGTTGGCCTCTGCACCCTGCCCAGCAGAGCCCAGGGCCTCTGGGAAAGGCCACCACCAGGAGTGCCTCAGGCCCTGGCTCTTTGTTCCCTCCCAGAGAGCTGTGATCAGTTCCTGGAGTGCCTGCAGAGCACCAGACAGGAGAGCAGGATGTTCCCTCCCAGAGAGCTGTGATCAGTTCCTGGAGTGCCTGCAGAGCACCAGACAGGAGAGCAGGATTCAGCAAGGAGCAGGACTTGGCCTGGGTCCTCAACAAGTCCGTTGGTCAGCGGAAGAAGCGAGGAAACAGCTGTCCCCAGCCCAAGTGTGACGAGTGTCACCCCAGAGGTTGGCAGAAAGGAGGGCCCTTGAGAGCATGGAGCACAGGACTGGGTAGGCAAGGCTCCTCAGAGGAAGGAGGTGAGGAAGATAGCTCTGCGGAGAGCACTGAGCAGGAAGGAGAAAGGAAGCACGGGCCGTCTCCGGTCCCCTGCCATCTGCCGAGCTCCATGGCAGCCAGGGCCCTGCAGAAGGGCAGATCACCGGGCACAGCTGCGGCCTCCACAGGGGCCAGCACGGGGCTGTTAGGAGCCAGGGGCTGCCTGACGTCATCCCCACTGGTAACCTGACCCACACTGACTGCTCCTTCTTCCACCCAGCTGGGCCCTCGCTGCAGGCCCAGGGGAAAGGTCAGCCCCCGGGGGAAGGGGCCAGGTGGAGCTCTCCTGAGTGGCTGCTGAAATGAGAGATCATTTTGATTACTGACATCTCCCACAAGACTTCCCCATTCTCAGAGCTGCTCCCATGCCCTGGTCCCTGGCTGCTTCCAGAATCAAGCCACTTTCGCTTCCTATGGAGAAAGTCAAAGTGACACCTCTCCCCCTTTAGACTTAGCTCATTCTAGAGACATCAGTGGACCAGAGACCAGGAGTTTTAAAGGCATAAGACCTTATCTGGGTTCCTATTTCTCCAGAAAGATAACCACTTGTGGAAAAAGTGTGTAATCCATGGCACACACACACACACACACACACACACACACTCCATGAAGAGGCTCTAGTATCAGGCAAACTCTGAATTCCCATAAATACAATTCTAATAAAGCAGATAGAAGGGAAATTGCACCATTGGAAACCTTTACATTCACTGCATAGTTACTGAGTCCTGCTGTGACTTCAGCTCTGTATTTAGCTCTGGAAAATGCAATACACACCCAAGCCTCGGTCTCTGCCCCAGCCCCTGACAGTCTAGGCGGGGAACACGACCCTGGAATGACCACAGTCGCTGGGCCTGGTTGACACCTGCTGCGTATTTACTGTCTCCTGGTCCTTGCTCCATGCTCTGTCTTCCCATGAAGCCCGGGATGAGAGCGCTGTGGTTTTTTTTCCATTTCATAAGTAAGGAAACTGAGGCGGAGGCGCCCAGAGGTCGAATGAGTCCAAAGGGCAATGAGCTGCGATGTTCATCAATTTAACTTGCAGGAGACTTAATGAAATCATGCAGGAAAAAAGTGACAGAGCTGGAATAGACAGAATAAGAGCTGAGGAATGTGGCGAGCATGAATCCTCAGGAGATGCTAAAAGTGTCAGGTTGGTAGTTGGCTAAGAAAGCTACCTGAGACGGCACAAAGCTGCCATCTACACAGCCGGGAAACCTGGGCTCCAAACACACCTGCAAAATCACCTCCCTTTGGGATCATTGCAGTGAATCCCTCCCAAAAGAAGAACAGATGTGGGTTTCTTGCACTCATAAAGACATTAGGTACCAGGAATGAGAACATCTTGCCCAGAGGTCTTCCTAGGAAGGAGAAAACTTAAGACAAAATTATTGTTGCATAGCTTTGCCCAGAGAACAAATGCATGAAAAGTGACCACAGGTGGGCATGTCTTGTCAACTTCTCTAACTAAAAGAACTCCCCGCTGGCATTGCCGATGAAGCAAACCACTATTTTATACAATAACACACAAGCCCTGGATTCCTGAAAGTTGTGACGCAAATGCTCCTATGCAGTGTGGTGGCTGTACTCTTACGGTGGCATCTGTCTGTCCCAAGTCACTTGTGGTTCTGTCTTCCAACAAATATTGACCTCTCACTGTGGGTAGGGGTTCCCCAGCTCTGGGCAGGCACAGCAGGGGGACACGAAGATGTTGTGATAAGCTATGGGAACCTAACACCAGTTCACCCAGGCTCCAAATCAAGGGACAGACAGGTGACACCAGTTGCTTTCTGAAGCTAAAGGCTCAGCTGGCCCAAGAGAGTGAAGGCTGACCATATGCCTGAGGAGTAAGTGGGTGGGGAATCCTTACCACAAAGTAGCTTTCCTTCCACAGAGAAGCAATAACTGCAGAGAAGATGAGAACGTCTTAGTGCAGCAGCCAGGGTCAATCCCCAATGTGCCATGCCAGCCCTCACCCTGGGGTGCACTGAGCCAGCAAATGAGACTGGGCATGATGGCACATGCCTGTAATCCCAGCGTTTGGGAGGCTGAAAACAGGAGAATCACTACAAGCCTGTTATGTGTAGTAAGACTCTGTTGACCCTGTATTAAATATATTTTTAAAAAGTCTTATTTCTTGACACATAACAAGAAATCTAGGGTTAGTGAGATGGTTCAGCAGTTTAAAGCACCTGCTTAGGTAAGCTTAGGCAACCACAGAGACCACAGTTCAATCCCCTGCACCACATGCTGTGCCAGCCCCACCTCCAGGGCAGGCTGAGCCAGCCATAAAAAAAAAAAAAAAAAAAAAAAAAAAAAAAAAAAAAAAAAAAAAAAAAAAAAAAAAAAAAAAAAGAAGGAGAAGGACAAGGAGAAGGAGAAGGAGAAGGAGAAGGAGAAGGAGGAGGAGGGAGGAGGAGGAAGAGGAGAAGGAGAAGGAGAAGGAAAAGAAGAAGAAAAGGAAGAAGAAGAAGAAGAAGAAGAAGAAGAAGAAGAAGAAGAAGAAGAAGAAGAAGAAGAAGAAGAAGAAGAAGAAGAAGAAGAAGAAGAAAGGAAAAAGAAGACAGAGACGAGGTGGTGATTAAGATGAGCCCCTGATTGACAGCCAGTCAGAAATAGGGTAGCCTGGACTTGTGACCAGCATCTGAAATGAGGCAGTCGGTGGAACTGAGCCCTTACCTTGAAAGGTCAAGTTGATAGATAGCGTCAGAGCTGCACTGAGACCCTCAGCCTACACCCCAGAACAGGTCAGTGCCACAAGGGTCCTGTAGATACAGAGAGTCCTTGGCAATAGAGCAGCAGATCCACTTAGGTGTGGGTCCTAGTGTCCTCATGTGTCAGCTTGGAAGCCCTGGGGCAAACTCCTCACCCTAAGCCTTCTGACCTGTAAAATGAGAAGGATAAGACTGCCCATATGAGCAGATCACTGCAGTGATTACAGAACAGGGGCTAGTCCACAGGCTGTGCTCAGACGATAATCAGGTATCAAGTGAGAGGATGACAGAGATGTGGATGGATGCGCGCTAGGACTTACATCACGCTTAATGCGTGCCGGGCACTTTTCTAAGTGTGTTCTTAACTTGGTTAGTTCTTGAAGCAAGGCTAGAAGGTAGATACTATTGTTATCTCCACTTGACAGATGAGAAAACTGAGGAGCAGAGAGGATACGTGAGTTGCTCAAGATCTCATGTTGAGAAAGTGAATTTCAACCCATGTCTAACGGGAGCCTGTGCTCTCCACAACGCGATGCTTTACGTAGCGGCTGGCGCACAGCGGCGCTCAGTGGTAGAAGATGGCCCTTCTGTCATTTATGTAGCAGAGCAATGTTGCCCACAGTGAAATATGTGTACACCGGTCACGCACAACATAGGTTTGGATGGAATCTCAATGAACTTTCAAGAAAGCCATGACCATTATTTTATTTTAATAGGTATTGGAAATAAAACTAAGTACCACATCAAATCCAGAATTTTTAAAAGGTGAATCAAGTTGAACAGAGATACAAAATAATAAAATGTGACAGAAATCAGGTCAGTAACATATTCATATTTGATAAAGCCATGTGATTTTCAAAAATCATTTACATATCTATTTACTTGTAGGGTCTCACTATGCAGCTTGGACTCATAGTGATCCTCCTGTCACAGCCTCTCCAGTGGTGGGATTATAGGCCTGAGCCACCACACCTGGTTTCAGTGGCCTGCACAGCAGGCCCAGGATTCCAAGGCCAGCATGTCATATAGTACTGGGGATTGAACCTGGATCCTTGCACTTGCTAGGCAGGTGCTTAGACCGCTTAGCTATTTACCCAACCCAGTATGTGATTTTTTTTTTAAAGGGGGAGGTAGGTGAATGTGGGGGTACACACTTCAATCCCATCGCTTGGAGGCTGAGACAGGAGGATTGGAAATCTAAGTCTTTCCTTAGGAAGTCGCCGTCTCAAAATAAAATGTAATAAGGGCTGGGGATGTAGCTCAGTAATAGAGAAGCCCAGTGTTCAGTTCCCCGTGTGGAGGCAGAGCATAGGCCCTATACATTGTGATCACAGAGAGCTAGCCTCTGGACCCAGGTCTACTGCTATCGGCTGTTAGAACAGTGGAAATTCATCAGACTTCTCCACACCTTTATTTCTCTATCTGTCAAGTGGAAATGACAACGCTTATTTGCATGCTGTGGAGCATGAGGCCATGGGCTGCTTACATGAACATCACAGGTCAGAGCTAGTGCCTGTCCATCCCCACCCTCAGCCCACCCTGCCCACCCCCAGAGACCTAGCTGGGAATTGTGACCTTGGACCTCATCCCTGGGCCCTGAGATCCCTCGACTGCTCAACTCTGGAAGGCAAATCTCCTCCACCTCCTCAACTGTAATGATAAGATTTGAAGACTCCATAGGAATCCAAATGTGAAGATACTCCAGGGACATGGTAGAAATTAGATGTGTTCCAATTACCTTAGGCAAAGGGCTTCATGTGGTTCTAGTAATGCAAACTGCTTATTTGCCGTTTCCCCCTCCGTTGCCCCACCCAGGCCCTGCCGGTGATCGATGACCACAGAAGAAGAACGTCCCACTGCCACGACTCATGGTGTCGGCTCCCTGGGTCCTAGCTGCTGAGCACCGACTCGCTGGGCTTGGCAGAATGGCTTCAGGAGCCTGGTAGGCTTCCGAGGAGGAAGCCACTTCACAGCTGGGCCAAGTTTCTCCCTAAGAGCAGCGTGCTTCCAAAGCCCTAGCCACAGGCTAGACTAAGGAGTCCAAGAATTTCCCCAGCAGGGATCCCCAAGGGTCTCACTCAGGCAGAGCTGTTACCCTGGAAGGTAAGAGACAGTGTGTGGAAATCACCGTAAAATGAGAATTTTTCCATTTCGGAAGATAAGAGGTAGTGGTTCTAAAGTAGATCCCTCTAAGATCTCAATAACAAAATACAGTTTGTCTGGACTCTGCAGGAGCTTGAAGATAGGTAAAGGACATCACACTCTTAGCGCGATATACGAGGTGCGGTGCTAAGTACTATCCAAGCCTCATCTTACTTAACATAACTCCATCAAGCAGACACTACGAACAGTGTCATTTAGGAAGTGAAGCAATGTGTCTCAAAAGTGTTAAGAAACTTTCCAAAATCAAAAAGCCATAGCGTGCTAAGGCAAGGTTTGAAACCCAGACTCATCTGCTTGTCAGACCCTTGATTAATCCTTCCTGTGTTTCCTGGTTGACCCATTAAACTGTGAGCTCTGTGAGACCAGGGGTGACTCAGCAAGGCAGGTAAACGTTTCACTGGAGGATTCCAGCACTCTGTGGACCACTCGTCCCAGAGAGTACAGCCAGCTTGCTGCTTCCCAGGCTTTTCACCACCCCCCTTTCTATCAAGTTGTCCCCAATTCAATGGGGAAGCCACTGGCTGCCCAGCCTCTCATGTCTCCATCTGGAGGAATCCACCCACAAATGCCAGGATCTATCCCTCATGACCCTGTCTCAGATTAGCCCTGACTGACAGGCCAGAGAGAGACCCAGCACTCAAGACCCACCTGTCCAAAGGCTGCCGTAAGGCTCGCACGTGCCCTTGTTTCTAAACTACAAATATCCTACTTGTTTAAG
Organism: Myocastor coypus; assembly: GCA_004027025.1. NCBI lineage: Eukaryota > Metazoa > Chordata > Mammalia > Rodentia > Myocastoridae > Myocastor > Myocastor coypus. Next base: position 24,499 of record PVJA010027345.1, read on the forward strand.
CAGGAAGACTTTATGCCACACTATTGAAGTAGGAAAGACGGCTGTGGATCAACTTCGAGAACAGCAGAGAGTTAAAGATTTAGAACCATGAAGCAGACTGATGGGGGTCCCTGGGTGGAGGCACAAAGGATGGGATTCTTACTATACAAGCAAGTCAAGGGCTGTACTTAAAGGTGGGAGAGAAACATGGCCAGAACTCACATGGTGGGAAACTGCCCATAAGGGACACCAAGCCTCTTGCTAAGCCTGGACTGAACAGGCCAAAGTCAAGATGTGGCCAAGCTTGAGGCCACACTAAGGAGTCAGCGCAGAAAAGCCTGACCAAAGTTTGGTCCTGGAGAAAGCCAGCAGACAGCTCCTAGGCCTGACAAGACAGGGTGGGAAAAGTCAGAGGTCCTCAGGGCTCTGAACTGAAGACACCAAGGCAAATGCTCAGGGGACAGTGAGATTAAAGAGACAGGTTGTGGTGGTGAGGGGGTGTGACAAGGGTCACCCCTTTGTCTTAGCTGCTTTCCTCATTGCTGGGACAAAAACCCCAACACTCACAGCTTAAAGGTAAAAGGTTTGCTTGGGCTCATAGTGTGGGGAGGTTTTAGGCCATGACTGGCTGGCTCCAAGGCGGAGGAGGGAGGTGCTCATAGCGCAGCACACAGGAAGCAGAGCATGCGCAGGGAGGAGCCGGGGAGGGAGACAGACCCCTCCAGGCCACGCCCCAGTGACCAGCTACTTCCAACCAGACCCCACCACCACTTTCCAAAAGCTGCATCTACAAGTGCATGAAACTTTGGGAGTTGTAATGTTGCATCAACTTGAGAAGTTTAGAAGTTTAACTAAGTGATTCAGCAAGGGCCCAGGATTTATAAACATCCTGCACCTGTGTAAAGAAAGGCAGGAGAGAGTGTGGGTGCCAAAGACCCATCCTGGGTGGGCAAGCTGAGTACAATATAAGGGAGGAAAAGAGGCTTGCTGTCCCCACCACCCTCTGCTCCTGCTGCTTTTGCTGTCTTCTGTTACCATGAACTGATGCCCCTCTGCCACCATGCCTTGATGCCAGCTGAGTAAGGACTGAAACCTCCACCAACTGTGAGCTAAAGAAACCTTTCCTCCTTTCACTTTGGGTGTTGGGTATTTTGTCCCAGCAAGGAAAGCAAAGTAACCAAGACAGTGGTATAGTTTAGATCCAAGCCACAGAAGCCTCCGAGCTGAGCCGCAAGAGGAAACATCCCTGAGTAGCAGGGGAAGAACAGCACTGGGAAGAGGGACAGGAGCTAAAGTTCTGACAGGCAGAGAAATCATGGAGCTACTTACCGTCCTCGCTTCTGCCCAGCTGGCACTCCCAGAACCCACCCTAACTGGCATCTCTGCATGCCACACTGCCTCTTGAGTGGCATTTCCATTTCTTGAGAAAAATCACCTGGAAGAATATAGCACCATAAGCCCAACACTGCACACCTTCTGTTCGGGGTGGGCTGAGGTACTTCTGAACTGGGGGCTGCAGCGTGCTTTTCAGACAGAACGTTCCACAAGCTTCAGCAGGGTTCTCCCTGCCTCTCAGACAGGCTGCTCTCTCCTTGCCCACACTATCTGACCACCCTCCTGAGCTGCAGCATGTAAGGGCATATTTTGCACTGATTTATTTAGTGCTTCCCCTTTGGGGTACAGCTGAACCACTGTCACCACCTCTTATCTTACCTCTACATGATCAGCCAACACAGACATCGATGACAGGACCTACCAGGTCACCCGTCACCACAGACCCATGGAAAGTCGTATCTTTCTGGGCATGAGGCAAGAGCAAATTCACAATCATAAGCCTGGGTCCTCACCATCCCCAACAACCCACACGCCTAGAGGCTCCTAGTCACCTCTGTGCAGTGCTCCCCGGCACAAAGTCCAAGATGATGAAAACCTTCCCCTTTCTATGACACTACTGTTGGGCGTCACTGACAGCGTAGCTCAGGGATCAGAGAAGAGTTCCAATTCCGCTCTCCACCCGCCCCCATTCAGAATGTTGGCCTTCGTTCCTTCACCAAGCATCTGCTGATCCCTTAATGTGCCAAGCATAATGACAGCACTCTGAATGCAGACGCAAGCGGAAAAACTGGCCAGCAAAAGTTAGAGCGTGAGTGATCACACATACACTTATACTCATAAGATGTCCACAGTTTAAGAATCAGAGTTATTTGTTCGACTGTGGAGCTTCCTATAAAGCTGTCATTGAGGATTCTGCCTATTACATTTAACAATTAAAATGTGTGAAAATTGAAGTAATCACTGGGAGATGAAACTCTTTTCACTTAAGCTTAAACACACCCTGGAGCCTATTACCTATTCCATACCTTTGGTTGGAGGCCCAGGAGGTCTCTCTCCTCCGCCTGGCAGGAACCGTGGTTCTGAGCATCAATGCAAGTGTTCTCAGGTGTCTGGGTTGGCATTTCTATGTCAGGATCCCAAGAAGGGAAGGGCACAGAGCGCTTCTGGTTGTATCCAAGATGTTGCCTTCTGTCCCTCAAGCTCCACAGTGACCCCAGAGAGTCCAGGGTATGTGGATACTCTACATATGGTAGCGCTGTCTTTACTCACACAAGCCAAGGGACAAATCCCCTCCTACGCCTACTTGCATTTCTCAGTGCCCTCTCCAGCACACAAAGGTGCACAACTCTCACACTTTCTCCAAATGCCATGCAGGGCCCATGTCAGAAGTACCCTGACCTGGCACGACCAGCCACCTACTCCGGACCCATCCTGGCCTCTGCTTCTCCCTATAATGAGGAAATTCTAACACAGTGGCCAGCCCTCACTGCCACTCCCCTGGCTGAAATGTGAGAAAAAAAAAAAAAAAACCCACTTCAAGTCTGTCAACTGTATCTCCTCCCATTTCTCTTCCCAGCCCCCATATCCCTCTCTTTCTAATTATCCCAAAGAGAAAGAAGATTAAAAATTAATGCCCTGAGGATGGGAGTTAGAGATGTCATTATTTTGATTCAAACCCCAGGCATAGAAAATTTGATCTGAGGTTTAAAAGCAAAATAACCTAGGATGGGTTGGGGAAAACCTTGATTAATTGGTACCCACCTCTAGGTAACCAGGTCCCCTGGCCCCTTCCCTGGTGCTGCATGGGAGGGTTGTAAAGAATGGGTGCCACACTGTGTAACACACAAAATTGATAAAACACATTGAAGAAAAATCGCAGTTTGCGATGGAAAGGCTCAGGCTCACACAAAAGGTCCGGCTTAATTCCTCTAAGCCAGAGTCCTGCGAGTTATAAGACAATGTGCAGTATGACCACATAAAGCAAGATCTGGAGACTGACATCAACTTCAGAAGCAGCAAAGCAGACTTCCTTTCAGGGAGGTGTGCAGTAGCGGAAGTTTTAGGCAAAAGAAATTTTAATGTGATCTCTAGCAAACTGACAACATAGACCGAGATGCACCAGCAGCCCCTTGGCCGCACCCCCACTACTCCCCAAATAGGCCACTTACAGCAACTCTGCCAAACAAAGGGCCCTCAGGATGGAAATTAAAATAGATATCACTTGTAATTTAATTACACCTTCAGTATTGTTGTAAGTACTTCCGGCGCATAATACCTCATAATCCTCACCAGAGCTTGCATTATTAGCTTCCTAATTTATACTAGAAAGATGCAGAGACTAGAAAGGTTCCTAAATTATGGGACATAGTACAGTCCTAAAGTTGCATGATTAACAAATATCAAATAATCTTGGTGTGACTGTCGCTTGTTCACCCTTCTGTTTAAAAGTACTCTCTGGCCAAGCATGGTGGCATATGCCTATAATACCAGCACTCTGGGAGATTGAGGTAGGAGGATCACAAGTTTAATTCTATGCTGGGCAACTCAGTGACTTACTAAGAACCTGTCTCAGTATGAGAAAGAGAGAGAGAGGGACAGAGAGAAAAAGAAAAGAGGGGAAGGAGGAAGGAAAAGCTGAAATGCAGCTTAGCGTGAGGGTCTCAGGCTCAATTCTAAGGACCACCAAAAAGAGACAAAATATCATTGATCGCTTAAAATTCACGAGATTGATGTTTGGTAAAACAGTGTAGTTTAAGAGATTAAGGATGACGTGGTGACACCGCGCTGATGAATAGGATACAGTGATGTCTAAAGAGATCAGGTCAATAAAGGGCATTGACAAACATGCCGAGCCTGGATCCAGCAGGAGAGCTCACACCAGCCCCGGGAAGCGGCGGGGCGGCAGCGGCGGGCGGCAGTGGTGGGGGCGGCAG
>PVJA010027346.1:0-28682 GCA_004027025.1 Myocastor coypus
AGGAAATTTGGGACACCTCTGAGTTATAGGATATTACAGCACAGGTTCTCTTATATCCTGGGTCTTTATTGACCTTGAAGGGCTAGGGCCAAAATATTGGCTATCCTTATAGCCCTTCTTATTCTCCAATTGTCGGTCTGTTAACTTACATTCTCAACCCTCCAGCAGAAAAGCTTTGTGATACTATTATTCTATAAAAACCTGCATACATTTAAAATCGCAGATTTTTTTTAATTGTAAATGACCAGCAGTACAGAGTTCAGAGTCACTCCCTTGATCCTTCCTAAGGCTCCAGAAGTTTCTTCGGGGTTTTTGTTTTGTTTGCTTTTTACCTACATTTTCCATCATCCACAAAGGTGTTAACATGAGGAAAAGGGCAAATAACATCTTGATGGTATTATAAAAACAGTTCAACCTCAGGAACTCCCCACATCCCACATAATACAATGTGAGAATGGCTGCAGATAGTGCTTTCGATAATGCTACAAAGTAAGAAGTTAGACTGCTGGATCTGGAGGATTTTCCTATCTGATGGAAACTTATTCTTCACCAAGGCAATAGATTTCAGAAGGTCTCTGCTAAGTACTGAGCACCCAATCCTGTCATGTGTACAACTTCTCCCCACAAGTGATGCCTTTCCATGGGTTTCCAGGCTCAATGATGTATATGTGCTTAGCTTAGGAAGTCAAATAACATGACAAGGCTTTGAGCCAAAAAGCTGCTGTCATAGCTTCAGCAGCAACCCAGCTGTCATAGCTTCAGCAGCAGCCCCTTCTAACTCAATAGGCTGGCACCTTTGACATTTTATTTCCTCTCCCTAAATGGCTATGCTTAGACTGCTATTTCCTGATTTTCCATATCAGGTATAATCAACAACTCTCCTTCCACAGTGTACAGTGTATTTTTCTCCTCCATTCTCAGCCCCAGTCCCCCTTGCCCTCTTCTCCCAGCACAACTACATATTTGTACTAAATTAATATTTTGTGTTTTAAGATATATCCATGTCAACATTCAGTGTTCAGCTATTGAGTATATCAAAACTATACCTTTTGGGTATTGTTTATTTCTGGGGCTTCCCTGTATTGTTTCTTACTCTCCTTATTTTCCATATATCTAACAGAATTCTGCCTTAATTCATCCAAAGTATTCTCTCCACATATTACTTTCCATATACTCATCAGCCAGTCTTTCCCATTGTCTTGGCCACTTCCACTTCATAGAAAGTTAATGGCTCCCAGGAAAAGAGGCCTATAGATAATGATAAAAGGACTGATGTTCTGTCATCTTGTCATCAGATTCCTAGAATGGCAAGTACAATGCTGAAAACTCTGAATTTGTCAAAAGATAAAAACAAATGCAAAAGCTCAGTGAATCACAAACAAAGTAAAACCAAAGAAATCCCTATCCACATACATCATAATCTTACTGCTAAAATTCAAAAACAAAAGAAAATCCTCACAGAAAAACCTTGATCACATACAAAGGATCTGGAATTAGGAAAGCTCTGGGCTTCTGAACAACACTGAAAACCAGACAAAATAGAGAAATGCTTTCAGAAGTTCCCATGAAAATAATTTGAGTCTAACATTCAACTTCAATGAAATAAAATGCAAAGTTTTCCTGACACAAAAACATGCAAAAAATATGTATGTCTTGCTTCTTTTCTTGGGAGACAAAAGAAAGTAATAAGGGATCCAAGAAATATGGAAAAGGAAAAGCTGGGGAAGAAAATATGAGAAGGGAGGGGAAGGAAGTAAGGCAAACAAAAGAGAGAGGAGTGTTCTACATACAAGTTCAGAGATCAAGGAACTAAATGGGAGTAAGAGGGATGTATTTAAAAAGGAGAGGAAAAAAAAAATGTAATTGTATAAAAATCCTCCCAGTTACTTGGGAGGTTGAGGCAACAGTATTCAAGTTCAAAGACAAGTCTGGGCAACAGAATGATACCCTGTCTCAAAATAAGGAATAAAATTAAAAGTGCTAGAGATGTAGCTCAATGGTAGTGTTTGTCTTGCAGGCACAATGGCCTGGGTTCAATCCCTAGCACTGCAAAACAAATAAATAAACAAATGTTACTTCAGCACTAGAAGAGATCTATAATACATGTAAAAACTAAGTTTACCACAGTTCCATAGAAAATTTAAATAAAAATAGCAAATTTGTAACAGCAGGTGGGGGGAAGCACACACAGACAAGAAAAAAGCTAAAGACAATAAGGGAGGTAAAAGACAACTTTTTCTTAATACAGCTATGTGCTGTATACATACTATGTGCTGTTCTAGCTATGTCTGTGCATTATTTTGATGAAAAATTAAAAACTAACATTAAGGGGCCCAGCAGGATGGCTCAGTGGTCTAAAGTGCCTGCTTGAGAAAGCTTGGGCGGCTTCAGGGACCACGGTTTGATCCCTGGCACCACATGCTGGGCCAGCCCTGCCCTTGGGGCTGGCTGAACTGGCCATAAAAATGAGTGAATAAACAAACAAAGGTTCTGAAACAAGAAAAAAATAAATAAATAAAATAAAAAATTCTTAAAAAAAAAAAAAACATTAAGTAACAGGAGTCTACAGCTGGGAGGCACCTGTATCCATGAGTATGTCAGAGTTGACACAGACTTCAAAAGACAGGAGGCAGGGCCAGTCCTTTTGGAAATTCTAGCTGCAACTCCCAACAAGGCTGGTGCCCCATGAGCAGCTCTATCCAAGGGAAACTTGATGAAAACCAGGTTCTATAAAACATCTCTGGAACACTTCTGGTAAATGTGTTACAATCAATCATAATAAATTATATTTTAATCTTCATTTCTCTCTGTTCTATAAGAACAGAGTTATAAAGTCTCAAAATAAGTATAGCAACCCCATCAAGTAAGCAATAAAATGAACCATAGGGCTAGTATGGGACAGAGAAGGACAAGGATCTAAAAAGTAAAAAGGAGAATCACCTAAGCACACACACAAGGAAGCAGAAATAGCTGCAACAAACAAAAACATCTGCACACAAGGCTAGGCCAGGTATCTAATGAAGTCAGAGCAGATCTGGCTGGAAAGCACTGGTTGCAGCAATACATAACCATTTAATATCAGTGCAGCTCACAGTATCAGTAGGCAGAAGAGTAGAAGTAATTTCTCTATAGAAAGACAGGTCCACCTATATCAGTGGTTCTCAATCTTTCTAATGCCGTGACCCCGCAATACAGTTCCTCATGTTGCAGTGACTCCAAACGAAAAAATAATTTTGGTGGCTACTTCAAAACTGTAATTTTGCTACAGTTATGATTCGGAATGGCTTTAGGCAATCCCTGTGTTTTGGTCGTTTGACCCCCACCAAGGTCGTGACCCACAGGTTGAGAACCGCTGACCTATATCTTCTTTCAACCAGTGCTTAGTTAGTGTCTTGTGCATGTGGCTCTAAAGTTGTGCACAACAGCAGGAGAATTCCTAAGGCTTGAACTTTACCCCCTGGGGAGACAGAAGCTTTTCACCCACACCAACTTTCTCAGTGTTGGCCCAGAGGAACCTCTGGGTCACCTTTTCAGCACACTCACAGCACCTAGCAAAGATGCTGAGGCCTCATTAGCAGTGGCAGCCTGACAGGCCCCAGTGTTGCCTCCCAGCCTATGATCAGGCCAGGACCAGGTAAGTGGGCTGTCACTGCTCATCTACTGGGAATCTCTATAGTCGATCAACTGTATTCTTCTTCAGAAGATGACAGTGATTGGTGAGGCAGGGAGAGGCAAGAAGAGGGAAAAAGAGGAGGGGGGAAGGGAGAGAGAGGGAGAGAGAGAGAGAATGACAATACAGCAAAGAGTAAAAAGAAATGAAGTGATGTTTTTAACATTAAAGGAAGTATCATAAATAAACTAAAATTATCATACAAATAAACTAAAATTAAATTCCTGGGTAGATATTAATGACCATCCTATCAGTCTGATGTGAGGTGAAATGGAGAGAACATACATTTAAAATCGCAGTTTTATCTTAATAAATACTTGTCTTCCAACACATTCATGGATTTCTGTTTTAAGGGGAACCTGGGAAGGAACTGATAAACTCAACAGCAAATAGTTCTTTTTTTTGGGGGGGGGGGGGTTCAAACTCACGACCCTGCACTTGCCAGGCAGGCACTTGTGCCACGGGGCTATCTTCCCAGCCCCTCAACAGTAAATTAAGTGTGTGAGTGAAGCTGTAAATGAAGTGGGTGGGCAGATTATAATTAACATTTATATAAAAATTCTTTCTTTTTATAAATTTTCCTACCGGCAAGATTTTCAGCATAGTCTTTCTGTATCTTACAACTTCAAAAGGTATGTGGTCTGACACCCAAACTCTCCAATAACTTGGCCCACTAGCATCTGACCACCAATAAGACAACATTCTATTTTCCACTTCCTGCTACACACACACACACACACACACACACACACACACACACCCCTTCCCCACACAACACTCCATGGCAACCCTGAAAGATGCCTACCACTTGGGGCTTCAGAACCTGGTCCTGAGCTTGAAAAAGACAGCCAGAGGCAAGGTCACATAGCAGAACAAGCTAACCTCCAGCTAAGTAGGAGCTGCTGACTACTTAGATCAGTTGTGGATAAGAACAGGAGCACAAGCTACAGGTATTGTGAAGATGGCTGGTGAAAGAAAGGTGATAAGTCTGGGTTGGGGGATGCTGTTAACTTAATTCTTGTGCTGGATTTCATGGATGAGTTTAGGAAAATTTACCAAATTCTTCACTTGAGTTGAGTGAGCTCTTCTACCTTATTGGGTAGGTTATACATCAATAAAAATTTACAATTCAAAGATAACATGAAGAGCCTGTTGCTCAAAGAATCTTTGTACTTTGTATCTAACCGACAGTTAATAAACATGTTAATTGACTTATTAACTGAGTACTGCCGGCTGGATCAAGCGTAAATTTCTCTGCATGGCTTTCAAGGACTCTACCACTAATTAGTGCTGTAACTCTGAATGACTAATTTTTGATTGAGAAAATACACAATGTAAAAGGGCTACTTTGAAATTAGGATTGGTTTTTAATGACCATACTTTATTAATTGTAGTATCATCTTTTTGCATTTTATAAAGAGTGCATAGCATGCAGAGTGAAGGCCTGTCTTTTCCCCGAACTTGAGGGCAAAGCCTAGAGCCACATGGTTACAAGGAACCAGAAAGAACTGCTCTGGAAGTAGCCAGAACTGCAGCCCTCAAGTGTCTGGGGTCCTGAGGCAGGGGATGAAATCCATCCTACCCACTAAGTCTTACTTCCCATGTGTCCACAAAACAAATTATGTTATTGTGTCACCTATGAGTATTATACCAAATCCAGGAGCTTGAGAGATTCTCAACAGATTTTCAGGGATGACTGAGGTACTGTATTTTTAAAAGGCAGTCTCATGGTTTCCACATAGCCCAACTTGAAAAGAGCAAGGGAGGAGGCTCTAAGCAATTATACCACCCTCCTTCAGAGAAGGAAATGGTGATACTATCCTAAGACTGCAATGCAACTTCACAGAGCAAAGAGGGTTTTAAATGGTGAGTCCCAAAGAGCAAAGGTTTCAACTGTACTAACTGTGGCTCACAGTTGTGCCAGGGCACAGGCAGCTAATAGCCACAGCTAATGGGGACCAACCCCCTCCCTGAAGCACACGGGGCCCAACAGGGGCATTAAGCTTAGTCTCTCCAGCAGTGGGCTCAGTCTCCTGCTCCAAGCTTGGCTCTGGCCTCCTTACTAGCCCACTTGGTATTCCACTCATTGTACTCTCTGAGCCTCAGGCTACTGGACATTGATCTCCCACAGTCCTCTGGTCTAGTCCACTGGTGTCAATCTGATCTCCCAGCTACATCCTGAGTACCTGGAAGACAAGGAGCACTACCCATAATCTTCTGTAATCGCCACCATGCTTATTAATATGTGATTTCCACTTGAGTAAGTGTTTGCCAACAAGAGTGATCTCCAGGCAACCTGACAACCAGATTCGTTAGAAGAATCCAAAACAGAATCTGTGTACATTTTTTATAATCTCTAGAGCTACAGAGAAGGCAGCCATCATTATTAGCTGGATGTGGTAGCACAAACCTATTATTTCAGTACCATGGAAGGCTGATACAGAAAGATTGCAAGGTTAATAAGCACAGTACAGGACAACTTAGAGAACAGAAGAGGGGGAAAGGCCCTGGGCTCAACGCCAGTAACCACCAAGTGCAAAAACAAAAAAAAAGGAGTCATCATTATTTAGCTCACCTGCACAAGATCCGTTAATGCCCACATGTGGCTTAAAGCAAAAAGACTGTTTTCTTTTCAGGAGTAAGAGAAAAAAGAGGGTTCAGGGGTACAGGGCAATGGTAGAAGACTTGATTAGCCTGCATGAGACCCTAGGTTTTATCCCCAGCACTGGAGAGGAGAGAGGCAACAAGTGTCACCCAAATAGTTCCTTGAAATACAGAACCTCCATGTACCTTACAAACTTCTGGCATTCTTATCTCTCCTGATACACAGCTATCACTAACTAGTACATTAAAAAATTCTTAGCTAAATTATACTTCCCTCTGTTCAGCATTCATATTTTTTATACTCTTTGAAACAGTTTCCCAACAAAATGACATGTTTCATTGTTCAGTGGTATTGTATTTAGTATTGCTACTATAGCATTTAATGTCAGGCCATAAAACAAAATAGCCTCTGCCCTGCTTCTCAGGGGGAAAAAAAAAATCTTTTCTAGGAAAGAAAATAAAATCATTAAACAGCAAGAGGGGTGAGGAGCAAGGATAGCAAAGAGTTGGGCTGCTAGTTGTGCCAGAGCCACAGTGCAGGAAAGCTCAGGACATCCCTATCTCTGCTCAGTCCAGCTCCTGAGGACAAGTGTACCAAAGAATCACTCTGTTAATCCCCTCCCCTCCAAATGGAACTGGGTATTGAACTCAGGACCTTGCACTTGCCAGGCAGGTGCTTATGTTGCTGAGCTATCTCCCTAACCAAAGGCTCACTCTGAATGCACTGCTCACATCCAGCTAGCTGGGAAGACATGGTGAGAGTTTCCATCTATAGTGAAGCCAGATGGCCCTTCTTGTATAGTAGTGTGTCTTTTCTTGCTTCTCCTTTTACAGATACCAACACAAGCTTTGAGGACTCTCTGGAATGAAGACACTCCTAAATATGCACGTAAGTAGCACGGGAGCATAAAATAAACTGAAGTTGAGTTCAGGTATTTCTAAGCTTTGTCCACCCCCTTTCACCCTGAGATCAGAGTAGTTTAAATATAGAAGCCAGCTCAACCTCTGTGATTTACAAGGCAATGGCCATGCTCACAGCTTCCAGTGGAACACACTGCATGAGTTCAGATGACTATCTGACAGCATGAATGTTTAATTTATGAAACAAAATAGTATATATCATGCATCTGCTAAAGAACTAAGTCTGAGCAGGATCTCACCACATCAGCACATTTCAAAACAAGGCTAAATGGAATTTGTTTGTTTGTTTCTTCACTTTTCTTATCATTTCTTTCTCTTAGGCAGGGTTTCACTATGTTGTACAGACTAGCTTTGAATTTACTGTGTAACCCAGACTGGCCTTGAAGTCGTGGTGATCCTCCTGCCTCAGCCCCTCAAGCAGCATTATAGGTATGTGTCATCACACTTGGCTGAATAGGGCATGTTTGCTATGCTTCTCCGTAGCTGACATTACAGGCAATTTATCAGGAGAGGTAAGACAAAAAGGACATATCCTTCTCAACTCAAAACCTTTTGAAATTATTACAAACTTAACTATATTCCTAAAATGTAGAAAAAACTTAACACATAATATTATTTGCTTAGTCTACCACACAAAGAATGAGGTAATAAATTTTTTTTATTTTCATTAATATTGTCTAAATTATGACCAAAGAATTTGAGAGGTAAGGTTCCTTTAGGTTGGGGGTTGTCAGTAAAAGAAACCTGGAGAACCTAATAAAAGCCAAGGCTGCTCAGATCAGAAAGCATAATGCTATCCTCAGACATCACCACCTACACATCCTAGCAAGACCATGCATCCTTAGGATTCAGGAGTAATGCTCATCCTATACACCTAGCCTGAGCATAAAGAGGGAAGAAACAAATGATTAAAATCATCTGGGATAGGAGATAATTGGAATGGAATCAGTCTATGGAGGCTAATAAGAAGCGCATGAATACTCACCATCGCCAATCTTTCAGAAAATGCATATCAAAATCACAAGATAGTACCTCACATCCATTAGGATGGCTATTACAAAAAAAAAAAAAAAAAAAAAAAAAAAAAAAAAAAAAAAAAAAAAAAAAAAAAAAAAAAAAAAAAAAAAAAAAAAAAAAAAAAAAAAAAAAAAAAAAAAAAAAAAAAAAAAAAAAAAAACCCAAAACAATAAGTAGCAAAGATGTGGAGAGAATAGAAGCCTTATTCACTGCTGGCAGAGATGTAAAATGGTATAGCCACTGTGGAAAACAACATAGCAGCTACAGAAAATTAAAAACTAGACTCATTATGTGATAGAGCAATTCCACTTCTGGATATATACACAGAACTGAAAGCAGTGTCTCAAAGAGACACATGTTTATTTTTATTATTTTATCTTATTTTTAAAGACAATAAAAACTTCCTTTAAAAACAAGCAATACAAAATTCTGCTAAACAAAATGATACAAATTCAACAATGGCTGTTATATTGCACATTATTTTCAAATTAGTTGCTCAGATTTGGCAACATTGTTCACTTAATCTAAAAGGTGAGAACACCTCAAATATTCATCAGTAATGAATAGATAAACAAAAAGTGGACCATCCATACAACAGATTATCATTCACCCTTAAAAAGGCAAGATATTCTGACATATGCCACAGCCTGGATGATCTGTTAAGATACTGCAAAGTGAAGTAAGCCAGACAACAAAGCCCAAATTTATATGCTAACAATTAGATGAGATCCCTGCAGTAGTCAAACTAACGGAGACAAGAGAGTATAATGGAAGTTCTAGGAGCTGGGGACATATAATTGTGTTGTGGACACAGAGTTACAGCTAGAATGTTGAATAGACAGTAGTGACAGCTACACAGAAATGTGAGTGTGCTCAATGCCACTGACAGTATATTTTAAAATGCCTAGAGTGGCATTTATACCACAATTTCTTTCTTTTTTTTTTTTTTTTTTTTGTATTTTTGAGACAGGGTCTCGCGATGCAGTTGAGGCTGGCCTTGAGCTCACTTTTGTAGCCCAGGCTGGTCTCGAACTCGCACCAATCCTCCTGCCTCAGCCTCCTGAGTGCTGGGATTACAGGCGTGTGCCACCACGCCCGGCTACAATTTCATTTTTAAAAGATAACAAGGCTGACAAGATAGCTCAGTAGTCTAAAGCACCTGCTTAAGAGAGCTTAGGCAGGCACATGGGACAGAGGCTCAATCCTTGGCACCACATGCCTTGCCAGCCCCACCCTTAGGGCAGGCTGAGTCGGCCAAAAATAAATAAATAACAAGGTCTCTAGATTTTGCATAGGTTCGAATCACAGTTATGCCACTTTCTAGACTCTAAAATGCAAAGTTAGTAACAGAGCCTGCCACAGTCACCTTGGAGACAGAATGAATTAATAAATGTAAAGGGCTACAAAGTGCCTGGTGCCCTCAGCACTTGACAGACACTGGCTACTACACTCTACCGTGTACTATTTGGGACTTTACTGGAAACAGTTCAAGTCACCTTTTCTGTAAACATTTGCATGCAGCTAGCTATCTGTCATTCGATTTTTCAGGTATATATAGCTACAATTATGTGCTGAATACAAAAATTTAAAAGGAAAAAATTGTAGAACTCATAATCCACCTTATTAGCTTGCCTTAAAACCAATCTCTACAAAATACAGATCAATGTGCTGGGTGTGGTGGCACATGCCTGTAATCCCAGCACTTGGGAGGCTGAGGCAGGAGGATCAATGCGAGTTCGAGACAAGCCTGGGCTACCAAAGTGAGCTCAAGGCCAGCCTGAACTGCATAGCGAGACCCTGTCTCAAAAAGACGGGGGGAAAAAAAAAAATACAGATCAATGCATGTAAAATTAATTCAAGGCTAATATTACTCCAAAAAGAAATAAAATCCTCAGAGTTATACCAACAGGTCTCAGAGAGGGCTAGCACTTACCAATCCAACATTCCAAGCGTGCACAGGGTGTAGTCTTTACCACATCCGGGGGATCGACACCAACATTCAGGCACAGAACTAAGGCCACACTGACTGTCTTCATCTGGAAACAACAGAAAAACATACTTCAACATGGATTTATAGGTACATTTCCCAGTCCACAATCTCCCAGAACACTAAATCCCACCTACAATCTGCAGCCACCCTGTCAGCACTGTTACTTGGGCCCCAGGTTAGCATGTCTCTGAATGCCATGCTTCAGAGTAAGGTAGACAACTTGGGATGGGTGCAAGCCAAGAGTGGCTTTTCTCAGAGATCATCATAAACTCCAGGAAGAGAATTATTCCATGAAAAGACATAAACATTTTGAAGCACCTGGTACAGTCTGCTAAAATTCCTATGCAAAATTACACAAATCTGTCCAATAAGTCTATTGCCACACTTATTATCTAACATGGTCAACTTTCATGAAGAAAACTGTTCTGTCCATTTAGGCTGTGCTCTGAAGTAGCAGTCAGGACTGACACTTTCCCAGGTATATCTGCACTGTTTGTGCACATTTTGTGAACTGTCCACTCGTAGTCATGCCACTTACATTAGTGACATTTTCCAATTAACTTTCATGTATTCTTTACATATGAAAGATGGTGTTTACCTTACCAAGTGGAAATGTTTCCCTTACTATATGTTTGCCATCTGATTTCTTTCTACTTCTTGACACACTGACACACTTGGCTTTCACCTGCTATGCCTGCCTCCACACCTGCTTCCTTTTGGGTACTCCAATGTTAGGAAACAGCCGCACTCACCAGTTGTTCAAGAGAGAAAAATCTGGAAGGCATCCTTCATCTACTCAGTCAACAAACACTTAGCACGTGGTAGGTGCCAGCCACTATTTGCAGGTACTCGGGCTCAAAGATAAAGCTCCAGATGGGAATGCTCGAGATATCATTCAGAATGCAGAGAGCCTGAGAATCAGGCACCAGCTCTTCTTCCTTCTAGTCACCAGCACTCCACATGCAGTGTATCACTGAATCCCACTTATCCCATTACATTAATATCTTATGAGTCAAGTCTCAATCTACAGAAGTCCCCGCCCCATGATTGCATGAGGCTTTGGGGGCACAACTAGACATAAACCATAATACATGTCTTATTATCAAGAGCACATGTTATTCATAAAATATGTATGTATTCTAATTGATCTCAAGTTCAGCTGTTTACATAATTATTTATCTTGTTCAAAGCACCCACTTGGGTATTTGTAAATAATTATAATTTATATTATCACTTATTGTAAGTATTAATGTCAACAATAGTATTTATACTTAATCATATGTTAATATTATCAAATTATATCATTACTTATATGTTGCAAAAGACAACTGTCATCCATCTGGCTAACAATATTAACTGGGGCTTATTTTGGGGGTAGAACTTCTATTACAAGCATCCTGAAAAATCATGCTGAAGAATATACACTCCTGTGAACCCAGACACTTAAGATTATTTAAGAAAAAAACAAAGCCGTCAGATAAATAATCTAATATGTTACTCGTAGCCCTTTTACAAATCACTTTACTACTTAAAGGAGAATATAATTTGTTTCTAAGAATATGCAGAGTCAGTACAACAAACATCTTCCTGGATATGTGACCTGCTCCCGTTGTCCAGTACATCTGGACTTCCTTGGTGGGCATCGAACTCCAAAGACATGACTGGAATAAACTACAACACTATTATTGATGAGTTATGAAAGAGCTCAATGATTCATAGTGTAGCCCACCATTGCAAGTAGCTGAGTGGCCTATAAACTATATTCCTTTTTTGGCTGGCTCAGGCTGCCTTAAAAGTGGGACTGGGGATTTTGAACCGCCATCCCCTGTGCCTGACTAGGATTGCTGCCACAAGCGCTTAAACCACTGAGCTAACCCAAAAGCCCCCTGTATAAACTATACTCTTAAAGCTGCA
The DNA here is from genome assembly GCA_004027025.1 of Myocastor coypus. Taxonomy (NCBI): domain Eukaryota; kingdom Metazoa; phylum Chordata; class Mammalia; order Rodentia; family Myocastoridae; genus Myocastor; species Myocastor coypus. The sequence continues at coordinate 12,117 of PVJA010027346.1, forward strand.
CATAATGGAATTTTTTCTAACAATGCCACTGAAGCCTCTATTAACGAGGGCCTCTAGTAGGACCCTCATTAAAGCAAGGCTCCTATCCGGAGGGTCAATGACAATAGATATCAAGATGGCTATTTTTAGACATAGGATGATTATTTATAGTTAGCTCCCATTATAGGACATCTCAGTAGAAAGGTTACTGGGAATAGAAAAACCATTCCTACTGCTTGCTTCAGTAGCACATATACTAAAATTGAAATGATACAGAGAAGATTAGCACTGCTCCAGCACAAGGATGACACACAAATTCATGAAGTGTTCCATATTTTTCTGACTTCCTTCATTTCTCACTTCCCCCAGTGTAAATTATATTCTACAATAAAGCCTGCAAATTAAAAGAAAGAAAGAAAGAAAGAAAGAAAGAAAGAAAGAAAGAAAGAAAGAAAGAAAGAAAGAAAGAAAGAAAGAAAGAAAGAAAAATCACTCCTATTCTCATTGGCTTAACTCTAGTAATACTTGTGAAAGACACCCCCATAACAATGCAGACACACAATAACTTTACAGGCTAAAGATTGGTTTGCAACAAACAGGCTTAACTACCCCAGAATTAGATGAGAAGCCCCTAATGACACTCACTCATTGGTCCTGTGGAACCAATTTGTGGCCCTGGCTACTCATTGGATGGATTGGAAGATGCATACTGGGATTTGCATGGCTACAAGGCAGAAGTGTCAAAAGCTCTGACCAACCTACAAACTTGGCCCACCTATGAGCATCAATAGTCTGTCTACACTAGTATGATCTCCTGCCTTCTATCTTTACCCTTCCTTAGTACTTAAAGATATTCTGACTTCCTTCATTTTTTATTTCCCCCATTGTAAATTATATTCTACAATAAAGCCTGCAAATTAAAAAAAGAAAAATCACTCCTATTCTCACTGGCTTAACTCTAGTAATATTTGTGATAGGCATCCCGATAACAATGTAGATACACAATAACTTTACAGGTTAAAGATTGGTTTGCAACAAACAGGCTTAACCATATAAGGCAACATATTAGGACCTTACTAACTATACTGTGAGCCTTAAAGGACACTGCAGCTGGTCCCTCTCTCCTGAATGAAGAAATAAAATTAATGAAGCAAGCTATACTTCAAAACCAGGTGGCATTAGACACTCCAACAACAGTACAAGGGGGGAACCTGTGTAACTATAAAAATTGAATGTTGTATATAGGTTCATGATCCTTCATTTCAATAGCTGTTCAAGATGATAGGTTAATGACATGTCAGATTCTGAATTCCTTGGACCTTCTCCTTAAAATCTTTATGGAAAGCTCTTCCTGGTGGAAAACTTTGTTAGCTATATTCATAATTATTTGGTCAATTTTATTATTTGGCCCATGCATATTTAGTTGTTTCTTTGGCTTTATTTCCTCCAGAGTTTAAGGTGTATGTCTATCAAAAAGAAGAACACCTGCTGCCTATTAAGGGCCTTTAGACAGACTTTCTGTGAAGTACCTCTGCTGAGCACAACTATGACCCTCTTTAGCTGAAAGTAGCTACACTGGTCTTCGATCCCTTGACCTCTCAGAACAGTCTGGAGTACTCTTTCAGAGGAGGGAATATTACAGATAGCTGAGTTAGGCAGAAATATGGTAGGCAATTAGACAGGGCTGGGTCCTCAAGACATTAAAACAGAAGACAACTGTGGCTACAGACATAATTCATTGACAGCCAAGCTTCAAGAAAAAGAAATACTCAACCATATACTTCCCCTAGGGATGAATAGCAGTGATTGATATTCTATGTAGGCATTGATCACCTAGTGTAGGACCAAACCTCTTTAACCCACTAAGGAGGTTTGGTCCTTCCAGGAAAGTCCTTGTCTGCCTGTATGCGCTTGCTACACAACTTATTTCCCTATTTGATCCCTATTTAAACAACATTATCCTAGTGACTACTTGTTGTAATACTACTGGTTGACCATAGTTTTGTCACCTCACATCTACCCTATGATTAGCCATTGGATCAGTATTACCTAAGCAAGTATACTATAATCTTACTGATTAATAAGAGTTCTATATCATCTGAAGCCCATCTCATTTTGAAACTTTGCTCAATAAAACACCCTTGAGAAGTGGGGTTAGTGGGTAACCCACTTTCCAGGTCTCCTTTTGTCCCTCTCAGACAGAAATTTTCTTTTTCTCAATAAATTCTTCCTACTCTTAAAAATAAAAATCATGCTGGACTTATTTTCCAGGTAGATCTCAAGAAGAAAAATAATCTTAAAAGGTCTGGAGAGATGTAACTCTGTGTAAAGACTCCAGGTATAATCCCATTACCACCCCACACACACACACATACACACAAAAAGCCCAGGTAGCCGGGTGTGGTGGCTCACGCCTGTAATCCCAGCACTCAGGAGGCTGAGGCAGGAGGACTGGTGAGAGTTCGAGACCAGCCTGGGCTACAAAAGTGAGCTCAAGGCCAGCCTGAACTGCATAGTGAGACCCTGTCTCAAAAAGACAGAAAAAAAAAAAAAAAAAAAAAAAAAAAAAAAAAAAAAAAAAAAAAAAAAAAAAAAAAAAAAAAAAAAAAAAAAAAAAAAGCCCAGGTAGTTTTCTTTAGAGTTCTCTAGCGCTAGATGTATTATGAAACTCTAAATATTTTAGATTTAGTAAAGGAAAATTCAAAATCTAGTCCCTATACTATATGTCACAAGAAACATCCAGCAACATTTGTTTTCAAAAAACACTAACATTACTACTGTGAGATACACCAAGATTCAGCTTTCACTGAGTAAATAAAAGTAAATAAAGACATAGATGCCTCACCAAGTTCAGACCAAATTTTGTCCTCAGATGTGTTGTAGAAACATCCTAGAGGTGGAAATCTGTGGCTAAGAATTGCACATAAGACCAGCACACCTGTTCATGCATGTTAAGCCACTCCCCTGATTAGCAACATAATGCCTGTCACTTTCCAAAGAATTCAAATCAAATCACAAGTGAATTCTTTATTAGCATTTTTTTACTTAAAGAATTGACAAAAACCATCTACTGTGCTGGCAAGATAGCTGAGTGGACTAAGCACCTGCTTAAACAAGCACAGGGACTGGGGTTCAATCCCCAGCACCACATGTTGCCTGGCCCCACCCAATCCCCCACCCCTGTAACTACCCCTCCAGGGGGTACTCCAAGCCAGTGAAAGTCTGGGGGTGATTGCGCACACCTGGAATCCCAATGCTGGGGAGAGTAAAAACAGGAAGATCACTACGAGTCTAAGCTGCACATTGAGACCCCGTATAAAAACAGAAAAACAATACATTTTTTTTTTAAATCTGTTTTTTAAAAGATACAAGTGATGAGGTGCCACAACATCTAAGTCAGTATGTGAAGAATGAAGAATTGAAGTGGGTTAAGCTGCTCATCTACTGTCATCTGTCCTATACTGAGTGGGACTCACACATAAACAAGTGAGTGCGTGAAACAGACAGACAATAAATTGAAGAGTTGACTACGGATGTCATAACATGCGTTATTCCCCCTCTTGTCTGAGGACAGAGCCACCCACTCCCAGGAGTCCTCATTAGGACATGGTGCATCAAGAAAAACTCTGAGCAGAGCTGAGGCTACAAAAATGTATAATTTATAAAGAAAGTCAGAAAGTAGAACACATAGAGGAAGGAAGGGGGAGACTAGTAATCAAGTCATTCAAAAGGGGGGAAAAAAAAGTTTCCTCCAACCCCCATCTCAAAGACTGCTAGAGTCAAACAATAACAAGAAGAACATTAAACTGAATTCCCATAACCAAAGCCTGTAACACAAATCAAGATCACCACTGCAGCAGTAATCATGCTACCTAGAGTTCCTTATTTTTTTTATATGCCTTTGTCCCTTTCAATAGGAATTAAAAATGAGAAGAGAGGTTCCACAATTTAGGCACACTGTTTTCTTGAGCCCAAAAGCTAATTTGAATGCTTTAAAAAATATTTTTTTGTCTGTATTTCACTGTTTTAAAATTTTCTCTTTCACCTATAACACACAGCTGTAATCCTAGCACTTTGGAGGCTAAAGTAAGAGGGTCATCATGAGTTTGAGGCCAGCCTGGGCTACACTGTAAGTTCAAAACCCTATCTCAAAAATAATTTTTTCTCATTATCCTTGCAAAATAGCCTAACATTAAAAAAAAAAAAAAAAAAAAAAAAAGAAGTAGGTTTTCCTCAAACTGTTTCTTTTTCTCTCTTTTTCTTTCCAGTGGGAGGGGTAGAACTCAGGGCCTTGTGCATGGTAGCCAAAATCTGGCGCTACCATGGAGCTCTATGCCCACACCAAGAGACAGATTTTAAACATCAAAGTTAGGAACACTTGTCCATTGCTTCCACCTTAAATATCTGTATCATGGCCCTCATGTTTCTCACACTTTCTTATAACATGCAAATTAATTGCTCAGGAGACTTGGGGTGGGTTTGGTTCCTATATCAGAGAGCCTTGAGAAACATCACTAAGAGTCAAAACAGAATTACATACATAAAGAAATCTTAGAAAAGAGCCACTTTAGCTTAACTTAAAGACATTACACTCTGGGCATGATGACACATGTCTATAATCTCAGCACTCTGAAGGCTAAGGCAGGAGGATGATCGTAAGGTTGAGGCCAGCCTGGGCTACTTACTGGCCAAGGTGATTTACATAGTGAAACCTTGTGATGGATGGATGGATGGATGGATGGATGGATGGATGGATACACATTACTTTTTAAAATGGGTTTCTAGGTCAGGCATGGTAGCACAAGCCTATAATCCCACCACTCAGTAGGTTAAAGGAGGATCACTGAGTTCAAGGCAAGTCTGAACTTCAAGACCAGTCTGAACTCTATAACAAAATCTTGTCTCTAAAATAACATAACACCTGCTAGAAACTCATTCAACTCAGCATCCAGGCCCAATGTGTGAGTGGGACCATCCTGAGTCCACCGGATCCCCATTCAACCCAGAGGCCAGCCCAGTGTGTAAGTGAGACTACCAAGGGCCCATCAGAAACTCATTTGACCCAACACCCAAGTCCAGCATGTGGGTGGAACTTTATCAGACAAGACTAGTGTGGAACCCTGTGGCAGAACTCCCGGCAGAGAGGCTAGAGGCAAGACCCTCCCAGCTGATCCAGGAGCAGAACATCTTGCTGGAGTGGCATAGCAGGTTTACCTCCAAGGGCTATAGCAGGAAGACATGGAGCATAGCAGCTACATCCAAGCCATACCCACCTGGACAAATTTGAACCTGGTAGACCTAGACCTGGAGCTAAGGTAAGAACTCTCTACCAAAGCTCACCAAAGGTCAGAAACAGTGCTATACAAAATGACTTAAGAGATGGAGCAAAATGCAATCTCAGGCCCTGAGCCCAATCAGAACAAATGCAGGTGACAATGGCATAGAAGAAATTAGAAATCACACACTGTAATCTCTGAAATAATAGCATCTGAAGTAAAGAAACAACTGCAGAAAGGTAGAGAGGCAATCAGATTAGAAATAATTTCTGAAGTAAAAAAAGAAAGGGTAACTGTAATGAAAGAAGTACTAGGAGCTTCTAAAGAAGACACTGATTAAAAAAAAGTAGAGAGGAATAGAAAAATGATGGAATTCTTGAATGAGCAACATAGGAAAGAAATACGATGCATGAAGCAGATTCAAAGCGTTACACAGGAAATGAAAACCTCAAACACAAGCTGGCAAAACTGTTTGAATGAAAGTGAAAATAGAATTTCAGACCTTGAAGACACCATTGTAGCTAGTGTAACAGTAAGAAAAGATCTCTTAAAAACAACTAGGATGCAGGAAAAAATAATTCAACATCTGCAAGATGATGCAAAGATGAACAATGTAATACTAATAGGCATCAATGAGAAAGGAGTCAATATAAAGGATATAAAAAGAATATAGACAGAAATAATAGCAGAAAGCTGCCCAAATATGGGAAAACTATCTGACATCCAGATAACTGAAGCATATAAAACTCCAAATAACATCAACCAAATTAAAACCACATCCCGACATACAATAATCAAGATCTCAGAAATACAGCACAGGAACAATATACTAAATGCTGCTAAAGAAAAGAAAAAAGTCACATTTAAAGGAAAACTCATCAGAATAATGGCAGATTTCTCCAAACAAACCACCAAGTCAAGAAGAGCATGCAGCAAAATACTACAAGTCTTGTAATAACACAGATTCCAACCCAGACCGATATATCCTGCAAAACTCCCTTTCAAGTGTAATGGAGAAGTGAAATACTTCCATGACAAAGAACAAAGAATTTCTAAAGAATTTCATGATGACAAAACCAACCCTACACAGACTACTACCAGATGTTCTAGAGAGGCATCAAAATAACTACAACTCCATGAAGGAGAATGGAAAGAACCCACAAAACAGGGCAAACAATTAAACAGGGGGAAAAAAAAAAGAGAGAGATATAACAGCAATCTTTCAATTATTCTTTTGTATACCGCAGCAAAATATTTCCATCAGCATATTCTACAAATGTATTTCTCCTGCACCGTATGGGTCATGATTCTGTCTGGGTCTACAAGGTGGATATCAAGGAAACAGCAGTAGCTGACTCCTACAAGTGACACTTGGCCACCAGTAAGCATCATAGACACTGTCCACGTCCATAACACACTAGAGCTTTGTGTGATAACCTAGCCCCAAAATGTTAGAAGTGCTGGTCATATGTTTGCCATTCCAGTCTTTATCTTGTTTTATTTTTAGTAATTCTTTACTATCATGAAGAAAGGATGATATTCTTAGTTGATATTTTTGTATATATTAACCTTTTCAAATACTATGTGAGTATTCTGAATTGATCACAGATTCATACATACGATACACAACATCCTTACTTCTTAGACTCATGATTTAATTTTAAGTTTGGAATATTGTTTTGAAATATTTAATTTGATTTTAATTAACTTATTTTCTAAATTTTAATTTTTGTTTTATAATTTATACTATAACTTTGACTTATAATCTACTCATAAGACATGTTATGACATTTTCTCCTAGTATGAGAAACTTAAAAAAATATATTTCCATTTTCAAAAAAAAAAATTTTAATTTTAAGACTGCATGTTGCAATTCTGGTTTTAAGATTGATTACAGTATTTAGCACATGGGAGGTTCAGTTGCTCCCCATTCTTCTAACACTTGGTACCACCTTCTTTAAACTCATTGAAACAGATTAGTAGCAATTAACTTTGTAATTTTCCTTTCTTTAATGAGTATTATGCTAGGCATCTCTTCTTGTTCTTATTGACTATTCATTCACAGGTCTTATCTTATAAAGTGTCTTTTGTCATACAGTAAAACCTTGGATTGTGAGTAACTTGTTTTGTGAATGTTCTGCAAAGCAAGCAAACATTTCTGATAAATTTTAACTTGGCAAATTGTAAAAATAAATAATATAACATGAATTAACTTCTATACCAAATATACTTTAGTGGCTCCTTTATGACAAATGGCCAAATCTGTGATATAGGTGACTATGTCCAGAAGGCTTTTTTTTTTTTGCTCTCGAGACAGGATCTCATTAAGGCAGTTCAGGTTGGCCTTGAGCTCACTTTTGTAGCCCACAGGCTGGTCTTGAACTCGCACTGATCCTCCTGCCTCAGCCTCCCAAGTGCTGAGATTGCGGGTGTGCACCACTACGCCAGGCTCAGAAGGCTTTAAATGCATCATCTGCACCTTGAAAGCCCCATGGGCTACCCAGTCCATGCCCAAAAGGGTAAGCAAATAACTGGGAACCTCTTTTTTCCCTTTCTTGCTGTAGGGATCCATTGGTCTCAGTTGGATCAGTTCTACTTGGGGAGAAACAGTGGCAGGAATGTGAATAGACAAGAAGACAAAAGCTGGGCTAGTTGGTCACTGGTCTGTCTGATAAGCAAGACTCATGCAATCCCACAACAAAAACAACTTTTATTTATACCTTTCCAAGGTATCAGGTGACACAAAGTTGCCTAGGGATCAACAGCTGACCTTAACCAGACAGGATGTTTATCTCAGGACTGAGGTAGCTTGTTTGCTTTAGGCACTGAGGGCTAGTCCCGCCTATACACATTTGATCAGTTTCCTGGCTTCCAGTTCCCAACATTTTATAACACCTTCTAGGACATAATTAAGGACATGTGGCATTCAGGACATATGCAACACATTATGGGGCATGTGTTAAATGTAGTACTATCAGACAGAACCCAGTGGTAGGAGTGCTTATATGAGATATATTAGATCCTGGATTCCACTGTCAGTAACAACTGAAAAGCTAATTTCAAGTTGTACAACTCTATTGATAACAAATGGGCAGACTCCATTTTATGCAAATTATATCTCAAAATATTAAGACATTTTCAAAGAACATTAAATGGCATGAGACATAGTCAAACAAAATGAAGTAAAAAGGTAAAAGATTATTATTTCAAATGTACAAACAGTGTCATGCAAGGTAACAAAATGAAAACAAAATATCAGGAGTGGTTTTGATTTCTGGGAAGGGGAATGTCTCCTCTGCTACTTTGTACATGGTCCTTTCCTTGTAAGTTCTTTTAAATTTCTATCATAAACAGATTTCCTCTGTAAGCAGGGAGGAGCTACCAAAATGACCTTACCAGTATACTAAAACTTTTTCTCACAAGTATGTGTATATATATACAACTTTTATTCTGCTCTGAAAATACAAAAAACTGATTTGGTTGACTGAGCTTAGATATACATTTGCAGTAATGAATAAGGTCATACAACCTGAGGAAATGTGTAGGTCACAGCTAACACTCTCAGAGATGAAGCTCTGCTGTCACTTATTCCTGAGAACTCTGGTCCTGTGTCAACACACAGTGGGTTTTTGCAAGACAAGTACAACAAAAAATTCTGTTATGGTGCCTAGTTGTCCCCACAGAGCCTCATGTAGTCAATGGAGCGGTAACTTCTACAGTCTGAGATTAATTCATGATCAAAGCTGGAATTGTGAGTCTTAATACTGCTCGGATTATGGGTTTGAGTACTACACCCAGCCTGGGGTATACAGACTGAATGCAAATTAAGGGAGACAGACCTCCTTTCTGTAGCCATTGTTGCTGCTACTTCTCCATTCTGCCCTTGCTCTTTGCCACCACCATGAAAGGCTGCTGTCTGCCATGTGCCACTCAGGCTTGGATTCTCCTCTCCTTCCAGCTCAGAATACAAAATAAAGCCTTGTGTTAAATGTCTTTCAAGAGATTAAGTCTTTCCAATTGGTTCCCGGGCTTTAAGATTACTTTTGACAAAATGTTCAACCTCAGCTTTACTACTCTTAGGATAAATTAAAATTAGCAACATTGTCATGGGACTACTCAATTCATTAGGATACATTTCCTTCCCCTCTTTATCATCCAGCACTATATCATCCACAGTGCAGGTTTAAAGAAAGTAATTCCAACAAGGCAACAGAGATTGAAAGTACTAGGCAGACTAGAAAAAGTAATAAGCACAAGACATAAGCCTATAGGATTTTACAGCACAGTCTTGGAAAGCCAAGGGAGCTTTGCTCTGCTTCCACACCAGCCTCTTGGCTGGGCTAAAAATTGTTTTATGAAGCCATCCCCAAGGCCCTGACATTCACATGGAAGAAGTGGAAAGGATTCTGACAAGACAGGCCTTAAAGAAAGGCATCTCACAGGAGCTGGCCAGTGGCCCACTACAGCTGCCAAGTAAAAACATGGCAGAATAGATGCTTTGGGGAAGAAAACTAGCATTAATAGCAAGGCCAGGAAAAGAATGGAGGAAGAGAAAGTAGCGACCAGGCCATTAGGGAGAAGCAGGAAGGTATAACCTAGGTAAGCAGGAGTGGAAAGGGACAAGAAAGGCAAGGATTGCTATTTCAAATAGTAGCAGGTACAGTAAGTGGGCATCAGACATAAACAAGTAAACAAAGCTCTTAGAAGGCTAACCTTAGTAACAAGCCATTCACTAAGACACTACAGCAAACCCAATGTTCTGTCATGCTCATGCTTATTCTAACATCTGCCACACCTGACCACTTCCCACAGCTGGACCACTACCCTAGGGTAAAAAAACAACCAGGCCTTTAGATTCTTTATCAAAGGGCTGCCTATGAACAGGTCCCTACAACCCACAATACCAGTCAAGTATCAGATTGTGAGCCCCAAATGCCAAGCCACTGCCCCAAGTGGATGAATATCTACTGGTTCTTTGGGAGGCAGCAGCAGCTTCTATAATTGTTCCCAATGTCTCAGGAATACAGCACCATAACTTCAGGATGTGGCTTTTAGGTTCTGTGGAGATTCTTAGACAAATTTCTTCTCCATGATCTAGTTGGAGTGGATTTTCGTGGGTTTTTCTAAATGACACTGTCACCTACATTTCTCTATCCTCTCTGATCTCAGAAAGTCAGGAAAACACTCATGACACATGGAATGCAAATAGCCATGCTTCGATATTTAGGTCCTTCATCTGGACACAGCAAAAGCTCATCTTGGGCCAGCCAGACTAAAGTACCTGCTTAGGCAGAGTGCAGGGACTGGGGGTCCATCCCTGGCACCACAAGCCAGGCCAGCCCCACCTGAAGGGCACGCTGAGACAGTGATTAAGACTGGACATGGTGACCCAGGCTGATAATCCCAATGCTGAAAACAGGAGGATCACTACGAGTCCAATCTACATAGTGAGACTCTGTAGACCCTGTACTAAACACAATAAATAATAAATAAATAAATAAATAGATAGATAGATAGATAGATAGATAAATCCTCATCTGTATACAGGGCCTGCACTTTGCTTGGGGTTTTCTAAAAGGACTACTAACCCTGAGACTCAAGTATTCCTATAGGAGCCACAACAATAACTAAAAAATCTTTTCTTGATACATTAATATTTTAAAAGAAAATTTAAGTAGCCTCAAAAGTATCTTTTATGCTTAGACTGGTTATCTTTTCAAAAAAGGAAACCATTTCTTTTTTTTTTTTTTTTTTTAATTTTATTTTATTTATTTTTTTTCTTGTTTCAGAACCTTTGTTGTTTATTCACTCATTTTTATGGCCGGCTCAGCCCGCCCCAAGGGCAGGGCTGGGGCAGCATGTGGTGCCGGGGATCGAACTGCGGTCTCTGAAGCCGCCCAAGCTTTCCCAAGCAGGTACTTTAGACCACTGAGCCAACCCGCTGGGCCCCAGGAAACCATTTCAAACATGACATTCTTCAGAAAATACTTCAAGAAGGAAGTACAAATAAGGTAGGGCCTCTGAAACACTGACAGCAGCTCCTCATCAGGAAGGCCTCTGCATGATCCACACAAGGCAGCCTGAGCACACTCTCAGGCTGCAGTCCTGGTCTGGGGCTGAACTCCCTCCAAACATCAGCAAATCCACCAGGCCTTGCTTGTCTTTGGACTTCTAGCACGTGGGACCCTCACTGGCAGGGAGTGTCAGTTATCTGTGAAAGAGAGACCCAACTGTACTAAAACAGTATCTCTGGGAGAGGCCTTCTGCAACACCAGAAGAAACCCATTCATATAGTCATGTCCAGTGCACAGAAGAGGGCCAAGGTGGAGACTTCAGCCTCTGCACAGTCACATGATCCACAAAAATCACACCGCCTCAAAACTGCTCCCGACAGAAACCCTTTGAAACCATATTAGTTTTCTAAATTATTATTAAATTTATTTCTTGCTAGGCATGGTGTGACATGCTTATAATCGCAGCACTGTGGAAGGCTGAGGCAAAAGAATTGTAAATTCAAGTCCATCCAGGGCAGCTCAGCAACTTGGCAAGACCTCGAATCAAAATAAAAAAACTGAGTAAGGATTAGGGATGTAACTGAGTAAGAAGGCCTGAGATCAATCCTCAATACTGCCTTCCCCAAAAATTATTTCTCTACTGACATAAAAACATTTTTTTTTTTTTTCAGTACCAAGGATTGAACTCAGGACCTTGTACTTGACAGGCAAGCACTTATTCCACTGAGCTACCTCCCTGGCCCCAAAATTACATTATTTAATGAGATACCTTGTGCTATTTCAATATAAGCATTTATTCTATGCTGTTCAAATTGGGGTAGATATTATCTATTTCTTCAAACACTAATTACTTTTACAGTAAGGACATTCAAATTCCTTTCTTCTAGCTTTTTGGAATATACAGTACACACAAACACACCATTTGTAGCCCCCCCCCACTGTCTAGTAACACAGAACCCGCCTCCTACCAAACTGTAACATAGTACCCACTGATCAACCTCTCCCCTGCTCAGATATGAGCTATCTGTAGTGTCTATGTGTGAATGCTATTGCATGTTAAATATAAAAATTAAAAAGTAAGTCACAATAAAAGACAGGGATTCTAGGTTCTCATTTTAAATGTCTTCCTTAAGTGTCTGTGGCCACATCAACATGGCTGCTGGTCCTGAAGATACCATGATGAACAAGGTGCTACCTCATCCACTCTAGGGAAGGAGACACATAGTAGACTTCCTTCCAGAAATAGCCAAAGTTCCACAAAGTTCCCAAAACTGGCTCAGAAGTAATGCTGTCTGGCAGAACTGGGGCAAGGAGAAGAGACATTTGAATCTAGAAAGAAAATTCACAGGCAGCACAGTGCCAGAAGCAGAGGGCCAGCAGTGATGCTCCACACAGGGTGAAGAAAATGACTAGATTCCCTGAGAGGAGGGAGTGAAGACTGCCCACCCTCCATGTTAAGGAGAGAACACAATATGGAGGGAATTATCCACAGAGGGCACTAGCTTTGCTCCTGTGCTGATGGTGAAGGACAGTGACCTTTGAGATGCTTTGTATAAATACACACACACACACACACACATGCACACACGCACACATTTATATTCACACATATTACTCCCCCTTAAAATTTCCACTCACATTATAGGCTTACATTTTTGACAAATGATTTCCAAATCAGCTTCAATTAAAAGTTCAAAAGAAAGTACTGATATTTTGCTTTGTACTTTAACACAATATAAGCATCAGACAAAACTTAGTCACTGCTCTAATTGGAATGTAGAATGTCCCCCAGAAATCCATGTGTTAAAACCTCATTCATAGCCGGGCATGGTGGCACATGCCTGTAATCCCAGCACCCGGGAGGCTGAGGCAGGAGGCTCGGTGCGAGTTCGAGACCAGCCTGGGCTACAAAGTGAGCTCAAGGCCAGCCTGAACTGCACAGTGAGACCTTGTCTCAAAAAGACAAAAAAAAAAAAAAAAACTCATTCATCAAGTGATGGCAACAGGAGGTGCTGTAAGAGGGAAGACCTAAGGGCACAGGAGTATCCTAAGGTCATTGGAGGCATGCCCTCACACGGAAGTTGTAAGATCCCAGTCTTACCCTGTCTCTTTCTGTTCCTGGTTTGTGATATAAGTGCTTTACTCCAACATAGGCTCCCTGCCATCTGGTGCTTTGACTAGATGCCCAAGGCAATATGGTGGCTTGATCTTGGATAGGAACTTCCAGAATGGTGAGTTAAATAAACTTTTTGTCTTTATAAAATAATTGCCTCTAATATTTCATTAGAGTAAAACAAAGCTGAATTCATACAGCCACAGGAGAAAGTTGGGAGGACTAGAATTGCTTCAGATACCTCTACACTGGAAGTTAAACAAATTAGATACCCAATTAGTTAAATAAAACAATTGAGCAAAATTAAAAATATCTTTAAACTGCTCTGAACTCTTCTAAATTAAAATTTATCTACTCCTGGTGCAAAGGAAGTAATCAGCAACACTTCAGAGTACCCTTGTCATAAAGGCTAGTCTAATCACACCCCCGACTGAAATTTCTTTCTTGCAGAAAAGGCAGTGTTATGCTTTATGTCTAGATATTCCCTCAAAACCTCACACAGTCATGGGGAGGCCTCATCAAAAATAGCTAAATCTCCTCTTCCTGTAAGCGGCCTGCAGTGTCCTGTGAAAATGGTTCACTACTCTCTCAACCCAGAAACCCCCACAAAATCATGCAACTCAAGAGGCTCAAATCTTCGCGTTCATTTTAAGAATACATGTGAAACTTCCCAGGCCATTAAGGGTATGCATATCCGAAAGGCCACCAAGTATCTGAAGGATGTCATATTAAAGAAGCAGTGTGTACCATTCCGACATTACAATGGTGGAGTTGGTAGGTGTGCCCAGGTCACACAGTAGGGCTGGACACAGGGTCGGTGGCCCAAAAAGAGTGCTGAATTTTTGCTGCACATGCTTAAAAATGCAGAGAGTAATGCTGAACTTAAGGATTTAGATGTAGATTCTCTGGTTATTGAACATATCCAGGTGAACAAAGCACCCAAGATGCACCGCCATACTTACAGAGCTCATGGTTGGATTAATCCATACATGAGCTCCCCCTGCCATATTGAGATGATCCTTACTGAAAAGGAAAAAAATTGTTCCTAAGCCAGAGGAGGAGGTTGCACAGAAGAAAAAGATATCCCAGAAGAAACTGAAGAAACAAAAACTTATGGCACGGGAATAAATTAATTATAAAATAAATGCAAATAAAATTAATGTTGGCTATTAGTTTTAAAAAAAAAAAAAAAGAAAGAAAGAAATAGCTGAATCTAGACTCTGTGATTAACTCACAATCCAACGCTGGGATTAAGTACTAAACCTGCACAAGAGTAGGTAGCCTATATAAAATATAAGGGACAGAAAGAGACCTCTCTGTTGTTGCTTTTCACATAGTACTTCCACCACCATGAACTGATGATGCCCCTCTGCCACATGCCACCCTGTCTGACAGCCACCCAATTATGGAGTGAAACATTTACAAACTGAGCTAAATAAGCCTCTCCTCCTTTTGGTTTCAGGTATTCTGTCTCACTGTCTCAGCAATGAGAGAAAAGACAGGCAGGGAACAGAGAAACAAGTCAAGTGACACTGTGGGAAACCTTAAACAAACCTACTCAGGACACGCTTTAGTGCAACCACCCTGGACTCTCCTTTAAGAAATCAAAGTCATTTAAACAGCAAGTTCTCAATTTAGAAAAGATTAAAAAGACAGGCACAGGGGTTGGGGTTTGATCCCTGGGCCTGTGTGCTGGTCCCACCCTCAGGGTGCGCAATTGCACATGCCTATAATCCCAGCTCTTGGAAGGCTGTAAACATGTGGATCACTGCTAGTCCAATCAGTGAGACCCTGTAGACCCTTCCCTAAAATAAAATTAAAAAAAGATTAAAAAGAAACCAAAGGAGAGAAAATGAAAGGATCTTGCTTCATTTAAAAAAAAGACAAGAGCTATAGAAAATGTAATTGGTGCAGGTAGGATATTTGAAAAGAGACCAGATGTGAATGATACTGTGGAGCTACCATCCATTTTCCCATGAGCAATAGTGGCATCATGACCCCACAGGCAAAGGATGGCTCTATTCCTAGCAGATGCACAGATAATGCGGGGAAAAAGTTGAGATACACACTGCAGACTTTCACATAATTCATAACCAAGCAACATAAAATATGAGAAAGAAAAAACTGGGCAAAATGTACACAACTCCTGGGTCTAAGTATTTTACTCTGGAAGTTGGAAGGTGTTCATAGCATTGTTCTTTTGGCTCTTCCAGTTGCAGAAACATTTTTCAGAAGAAAGACTGGAAAGTAATCCACACTGAGAAAAACAAAATCAGTAATAGGAATCCTAGTAAAATCCACTCTGCTGCTTGAAACGAGTTTCAAGGAAATAATAAAAAGCACTCAGTTTCTAAAAAAGGATAGTTCTAAAAACTGTTACACTCACCAAAATGAACATACATCTGCAACAGTCCACAAATCACAGTTAAACCACAAATCAGAGTTAGCAATATTCAAATACTCTTGCTAAACTGAAAGCCTTCCAACACCCAGCTCTCCAGGTTCTCTTCTCTATGAGAAGAGTATAACAAAGCAGTGAAAGAATTGCTTCCATCTTCTTGTCTCTCAGTGAGTCTCCCTGTAGAACTCACACTTAGGTTCCAGTGAAGGACACATCAGAAGCCCTACACACTCACCCCTGCCTGGAAGATGCCTACACACTCACTCTCAACCAATAGTCTCACTGCTATGTTCAACCTCTGCCTCCATACAAAGCAAATGAATACATTCCCACCTGGCACCATGACTATCCTGTCACTGAGATGGCCAGTGGTACCATCCCTAATCATGTCCTAATTACTAGCCACATACACAAATTACAAATTGCTTCCTTTAATGAGCCACAGTAATTGACAACAATGGAAGTGCTGCTCATTACATGAACAAAATTCAAAAATGTTTTCTGTTGTACCATCACTATGCTCATAATTGAGCTTTTGCTGCACAAACCAAAAATACAGAGTGAAATACTTCACATTTTGCTTGGCTAGGGTGTAACAAATGAACATGGTAAAATTGAGCAAACAAGAGGAGGAAAAAGAAATGGAGTGCTGGTGCACACCTGTAATCCCAGCACTTGGGAGGCTGAGGCAGGAGGATCAATGCAAGTTTGAGACCAGCCTGGGCTACAAAAGTGAGCTCAAGGCCAGCCTGAACTGCATAGCAAGACCCTGTCTCAAAAAGA